>BLKR01015454.1:0-70605 GCA_011170035.1 Teleogryllus occipitalis
GGTACACACACCACCTCCTAGAGTTATAACTCTAGGAGGTGGTGGTATAGAGGGATTTTCCTAAGGATGAGCCGAAGTGACAGTTCGCGTAACAAGTGAACATCACATTTAATTCAGAGAAGTATCCCTCCGCCTCGACAACAGTTCAGCCACGCCTCTTCGTAAAGTGCTAATGGCTCCTGCGAAAACATCCTTAGGCAGAAATCTAAGAGTTTCGCTGAGGTATATACACGTACGCGAGTCCGGGAAATATTTAAATTTAATTACGTATGTGGAAAATCTCTTAACACGCTCTCACAATCAGTGAAAGAAAACTGCCAAGAATGCAAATAATCTCTCAATCACAGCTCGACACACAACAGCACAATAGACGGAAACACATGCACCAGTATGCATCTCGGTTTTAAAATAAACATAATATTTATCACACAAAAAGTAAATGCAATGTAATGTTAATAGAAAAAAAGCATTTTTACAAAAGAGCACATAACACTGCACTTCCCAATTTCAATTTTTTCTCGTGGTACTATATTTTTGTCGGACGAAGACATCACAAAAGGAAGCGTCGAAGCTATTTCCAAGTTAGCCAACTGCAAACGAACGAATGCAGGAAGGGAGTCTAATGGGCTCGAGGGCACAACGCCCATAGAACCTTTAGTTATGTTGCCAGCACTAGCTGTCACTTTGGCTCATCCTTAGGAAAATCGTTCTATACTACTCGCGCACCTTTTCTTGAACGATGGCCTTGCTCCCCCCTCCCTGGAGCCATAAACAGCTGAAGGCAAAAGATCGCAGCGAGCACTGATGACAACATTCCCAGCATTAAAACTTCGTTGGCGCGAAACATAAGCTAGTAGCTTTCATAGTAAAGAACGTCTGTTCAGGTTTATTATCAGTATATGAAGAAATGGCTGAGGCATGTTCAGATCCTTCAAGGGAGGCACCTAAAAAAGTTAGGAGGACGGTGAACGCAAAATTATAGAAAAAGTTGTGAAATCTTGTGAAGTGGAAAAGGAGAACAAGGTTTTGTTGCATCCTATCAGTCATGCTGTAGATCGACAAGAATGCTTGTCAAAATTAGCAAAGATCTACACAAGCCGACTACTTAAATACATTTTAATTCATCTAGTGTCCCTGCTGTTGCCTACCCAGAGCGTTGACCTGGCCGCAAACGTAGCAGGTTTGACTTTCATCTACCAAAGTTTGGCATTACTGAAAATACTCTAGTGGCTGTCTTTGTAACTAATACCCCCACTCCGCCCGCATTTCGTCAATCTATCGTTCAAGAAGAGTTGCGCGAGTGGTACACATCTCGCATTCAAGTCTCGGTTTTAAAATAAAAATAATATTTATCACACAAAAAGTAAATTCAATGTAATATATAAAGGAAAAAAGAATTTACACAGAACACATAACATTTCCTAATTTTAATTATTTCTCGCGTCGCACTATATTTTTGTCGGACGAGGACGTCACGAAAGGAAGCGTCGAAGCTATTTACAAGATAGCCAACTGCAAACGAACAAATGCAGGAAGGGAGTCTATTGAGCTCGAGGGCATGACGACCACAGAACCTTCAGTTATGTTGCCAGCACTCGCTGTCACTTTGGCTCATCCTTAGGAAAATCGCTCTATAGCTCCGCTCCTTTGGCATATATCCTGTATATAGGCGGCGCTGATTGTCTGGAGTGTATGGAGCACTCCATACCCCGAAAATATGTGCGTATGGAATTCCATACCCCCAAAGTATTGAAAATAAATATTAATTTTTTGAAAAACACACAAATAATAAATTTTTTGAAGCAATAATAGAAATTATTGTGATTTGAAAATAGACACAGTAATTATAAATATTATTACAATTTAACTATGATTAAATCCCTTTATTTAAGTTATGTGTAAAAGTCCATGAATAATTCCGGAAAGAAAATATATTTCAAACTAAATGCTGTGTCGCTGCAAGATATGATTGTTAATGTTTACGAATCAATCGAAAATGTAACTGATACATTTCTGATATAAATAAGATAACGGGCTATGCTCGTCTGTCTTGCGCATAGCTAACATTCGAATAGCAAACTCATTTTATTCAGGCATAGTACACAGACGATTTCACGTCTGTGCTTCAGATTTGTGTAAAAAATTAACGATTTTTAATTGTTTACTTTCATTATCTTCAATTTCAATTTACGCAATCAAAATGAGTAAAAGAAAGAAACAAGGAACAATTTTATCTTTTGTTTTTCAACAAATTCTAACGTAAGTTTTAGCATTTTATAATTATATACCAATAGTTTTGTTAAAAACATTTATATTTTGTATATATATATATATATATATATATATATATATATATATATATATATATATTTAATTTATGATACATCTACTTTGTCATCAGATGTACAATCCAGCACAATAAATAAGGTAGAAAATACTACAACGAAAACTCTTAAGCCATTCTACTCCAAGTACATTTTAATTTAAAAATTATTAATTTTAAATTCTATATAAAATACAAATAGAGAAAAATTTAATTATATTAAATTACTTTTTTATTTTTTGAATTCCAATAGAACTTTTAATTTCATTTGCATTCAGTTGTATATAATTTTTTCGATTTGCCTGTAATACGGTAATCTATATATATAAAAGAAAGTCGTGTTAGTTACACTATTTATAACTCAAGAACGGCTGTACCGATTTGGCTGAAATCGGTGAGCAGGAAGCTTAGAGCCAGGAGATGGACATAGGATACTGTTTATCCCGTTCGACAGCGTTCCTGTGTGAGAACGCACGTTTTTGCACGTTTTCGCACGTTTTAGCGTGATTTCGCATGTTAGCGGTCATTGTTGCCTGTTGTAACCCATTGTTGTAACGCCGCACTGATAACAGAAGGCGATAATGATAGCCGCCTTTCGTTCGCCGTTATATCTGTATATAGTCGTGTTAGTTACACTATTTATAACTCAAGAACTGCTGTACCGATTTGGTGAGTAGGAAGCTTAGAGCCAGGAGACGGACATAGGATACTGTTTATCCCGTTCGACAGCTTTCCTGTGTGAGAACGCACGTTTTTTCAGGTATGCAGTGCAACAAGGATAGTACAGTTTTTCACAGTGAGTGCGACGCGAGAAAAAGATGGGACCGGCTGTTAAGGCGGAACAGAGTTCGCCGGGTCAGCTAGTCTTATATACATAAAAGAAAGTCGTGTTAGTTACACTATTTATAACTCAAGAACGGCTGTACCGATTTGGCTGAAAATTGGTGAGCAGGAAGCTTAGAGCCAGGAGACGGACATAGGATACTGTTTATCCCGTTCGACAGCGTTCCTGTGTGAGAACGCACGTTTCTGCACGTTATCGCACGTTTTCGCGTGATTTCGCATGTTTTCGCGTGATTTTGCGGGTTTTCGTATGTTTGGGCGGAACGGAGTTCTCTGTTAAGGCGGAACAGAGTTCGCCGGGTCAGCTAGTATATATATAAAAGAAAGTCGTGTTAGTTACACTATTTATAACTCAAGAACGGCTGAACCGATTTGGCTGAAAATTGGTGAGCAGGAAGCTTAGAGCCAGGAGACGGACATAGGATACTGTTTATCCCGTTCGACAGCGTTCCTGTGTGAGAACGCACGTTTTTGCATTTTTTCGCACGTTTTCGCGTGATTTCGCATGTTAGCGGTCATTGTTGCCTGTTGTAACCCATTGTTGTAACGCCGCACTGATAACAGAAGGCGATAATGATAGCCGCCTTTCGTTCGCCGTTATATCTATATATAGTCGTGTTAGTTACACTATTTATAACTCAAGAACGGCTGTACCGATTTGGTGAGCAGGAAGCTTAGAGCCAGGAGACGGACATAGGATACTGTTTATCCCGTTCGACATCGTTCCTGTATGAGAACGCACGTTTTTGCACGTACGCAGTGCAACAAGGATAGTACAGTTTCTCACAGTGAGTGCGACGCGAGAAAAAGATGAGACCGGCGGTTAAGGCGGAACAGAGTTCGCCGGGTCAGCTAGTTATTTATATTTTATTTAAAATATTTATTTTTACGTTAATTTTCAGGAGAAAAAGTACCTGCTGCTTTTAAACGTTGGCAAAATACTTATAAGTGGTTGACACTTAACCCGAAAATGAAAGCTATTTGTACAATTTGCATTGAAGCTAAAGAAAAGCAGTTGCCAATTCCAAGTTCTAGCTGCCAGGTATCTTTAAAAGCGTTCGTTGAAGATGGCTTCAATTGTTGGAAAAATGCAGTCTTTGCTTTCAAGAAACACGAATCTGGAGAATTACATTTATCTTGTGCACAAGCAATATGCAGTTAAAAAAATAAAAGTGTTTCTGAACGATTATCTGATCAAAAACAAAAAGAAATGATAGACAATCGAACTGCTTTGGAAAAAACATTTAGCACTAAATTTATTAGCAAGACAAGGTTTAGCGTTACGCGGAAGTGACGAACAATCAAACCGCATACAATTTTTACAAAGAAGAAGCAACGATTCGGTGGAACTCACCACTTGGTTAAGGCTAAATGCACCAAAAAATACTTATAGGAAAAATCAATAGATCGCAGCACTATCACACGGAATTTACTAGATCGATAACGTCTGAACAAATTGTCAGAATTTCGATATGTAAACGGCATTGGACTCCTTTTTAAAATAGAATTCACGCTACGATGCCGTTTTTTCAAAAAATATTTCCAAAAATTTTTTAAAATGATCTCATAGTTCCGGGAAGAAATTAAAAAATGTGGGCTTATAGCGCGATGACGACGTGCTTCCTGAATCCAACGCCGTATCAATCATGCAAATCGGATGAATAGGAGCGGCGTAAAGTGAAATTTCGGAAAAACTACCTGACCCCCCCCCTTCCCGCTTCACGCTTGCGTCACCTTTTGGAGACTCCCTCGACGCGGCCGAACGGCCAAACCCGGCGGCCTCAAGAGGAGGGCGGCACGGGAGGAGGCCGTGCTCTCAGGCAGGCAAGCCGGGCAGTCGGTTCGTCCTTTTTCGTCCCTTTCAATCTCAATATATTTTTCTCCACTTATCAAACTAGTGATGCTGGAACACAACCAAACGGTCTCATATCATCTGTAATAGTCGTATAAAACTATATATCTTGTTCACATATTTCCGTCTTCCTTCGAATACGATCAAAAAGTTATTTGAGGCACTACTCAAAATATCAATTCCGATTTGGAAACTGATTTCAAAAAGAAAATTGAACTAATTGTGTAGATATCACCAATATTCCATGTCCTAACATCTTATTGTACATACAATTTACTTCTAAGATCTTCCGTTATCATTCCACTACCAGAAAGAATGAGCCGAAATTACGCAAGAGCTCTTTTATCCTGCGACTCGATTTTTGATCTCACAACGGCGTTTGTCTCCTTGATAGACTTCACCTGATGAATCTGTTTTCCCAAGTAAAATTTTAAAACTGTTTTCGTACTTTCGGACAAAATTGAAGAAGTGGTAAAATAGCGCGCAGGCGAGATGCATCCTGAATCCAACACTGTAACAAACATTAAAATATAATATTAAGAATCGTGACATGCCCCAGCTTACTTAGTAAGTTATATTGATATAAAATGATTCTGTTATATTTGTATAAACTTGAAGATTGGGAAAAGTAATTCCCGGCGCGTCATTTTGATACAAACTACGTAAATGATAATGTAAAAGGATGTAATGTAAATCATTGTATTGTGACATATGTATGTATTTTTTAATGCATTAAATTGTCATGAAAGCAATACAACTTAAACCCTTAGACAGGAACACCACACTAGAAGAGGAATATCCGTCTATGAGGGGGATAAATTATGTTTTGTTATACAGTTCGGCAACTTTTACATTTCTGCATTAAGATACCATTTTTCTAAACATCGTACACGCTTATAGGTAACATTTAATCGGGTAGCAATTCAATTTATAAGATTTATATACTACTAGTAAAACGTAGCATACCAGTCACTGATAAACCTCATATTAGGGAATCAGAATGCAAACGTATTAAATCGGCGATCCTCATCTAGGTGTCGAGAATAGGGATGCAACATTGATGTTGATATTTTCAAAACATAAATTTTGTATAGACACATGAACATATTTCGTAAAAAAATGAAACATTTATGAAACCTGATGTTTCTTATCGATTTGCTTGATGAGTTGTTGTGAATGAAAAGAACCGATAATCACAATTTTATAAAAAAGTTAAAATATGAAATAATATTGCATTATACCACTGTCAATACATGTGTTCGAATAAAGCGAACGGTGATTGTAACATCCTCATCCAGTAGACTATCTTCAGCCCAAGAAATGACCCCATTTTTCCGGCATTTCCTACGTATGTCCTACCGTACGCAGAGAGGCGGCCAACGCAAGCACTCTAGGTGTAAGGTCTCTTGCCCACCGTCCTGTACCCATTTGAGGAAGTTGTGACTCCATAAGATGACCCTGGGCGATAGTAAAAAGAATAACAGCGAAACTAAGCCTGAAAACTTTCTTTTGCCGTTTTGTCTAAATCGTAATTATAAATTAACAATCACGGCCACTGTCAAAACAAATTATCTTCCGCACGAACTTGATCGATGTTTCTAAACCAGGTTTTTTAAAGATGTTTGAATTTTAAAGATGTTTTGATATTTGCATTTGTATTACTTGAGCATCATTCCTTCGCTTTTCTTGCTATCCGAAACTGGGAGGGGACACGCCGATAATTCAGCGAGTTCTTCCCTAATAATGGCAGAATGTACGCATGAAAGACTGCGGGTATCAAACACACTGTTCAGTGCGATGATGTCTATTTGTCGGCTCCAGTCCCGGTCAAGCAGCGGCTGTGAGCATCTCTCTTTTCATCTGCAGGTCCCAATTCTTCGCGGGTCTGAACGCGCAGAGAAATATTACTAGAACATAGATCGCAAGCCATCCCTTGTTAGACCTATCTGGATATACACAGCAATAGAATGCTAGCAATTTGTTCATTGCTCACTCGGACTCGAACTGCCTTTTGTTCTCAGTGTTCAGCTTTTACACCCACACAACAGGATTAGAAATACCATTTTCTCGATTATTTGGATTTTGGTCTTACGCAAGGCTTGATTTCTGACGGAACACGACGGAACGGCGTTCCTATATCTCGCTGATAATTATTACATTATATTATAAATATATAATTATTTCTATTAAATTAATAAATCATTTTGAGCGCGTTCCCGGACCTAAACTTTTAGAAATCAATCACTTGATATGCCTGCATATTTTATGAATTTGTGTAATTTTCTTCCCACTGCTTTTTCTAAAATTTTCCTCTCTTTAGTTTTTCTGTACAGTATCCAGAATTTGTTATTGTAATTCATAAGTATTTAACTTCGCCTGCCATGTATATCACTTCTCCGTTGATGTTCAGGCTTCCTTTTTTACCAGTTGACATAAATGTTGTTTTCTTTAAATGTAAGTTCATAGAATATTTAAATTTTATATTAATAATATATTTAGCTATCATTATTACATAATTCAGAATTAAGTATAAATAAAACATCTGCATAATTTTGATGACAACATTTTTGCTTTTTCTCGAAAAGGAGTAAAGTGGACATGTCACGTTTTGAATGTTTGCTCCTCATTTCGCGCTCCTTTCTATCCAAGCCCAGCGCCGCCAGGGCACGCGCTCAAGTGTAGTCACCCTTCTGAGCTGGAAGCAGGGTCGCACCTCTGGCACACTGCTGTTCTGATAGCGCGTGACTTTTCTGACCTCTGCAGACATCTCGCCGCGTTCTTCGGCGGGCTGTGTGCTACACTAGGGCAATTCGATATGCCCAAGCGTAGGAAGAGGGCGGTGAGCAGTTTTCAGTGGGCGAGAACATTTTGCAGTGACGAAGTGGAGATTATATTTACTATACAAGAATTAGTGGAATCATTCGCGTTTCGTTAATTATTAGTAACCGAGTGTTATATATGAACAAGATAATAATTCAAACAATAAATAACAATTATAAAAGTATATTAGTTTAATAAAAATTTTGTGAGATATTATTAACTAAAATAACTTATTTAGTCGACATTTATGGATGGTAAGCTATTGTTTTTCATTGAAAATACAGGTATAATACACTTATAACCTTTATGGACGTCCATACCGTTCTAGACGTCCTATAGATGTATTTTACCGGTATAAAAGAACATAGGTATTTGAAAAAGGTATGTAAAATACCGGTATTTTACCGGTATCTAATACCTTTTCGGTCCCTGCCTATTCCTCATTGCCAGTTTACACTCCCTGGTCATATTTCGAATGACCCGGAACATTTCTTTAGGTCTCCTTTTGTTGTTATATTCTTCCACTTCTTTGCATTTTTCTTTTTATTTATTTATTGTCAAAAAACAGTTAAAAACTACGTATGACGTGCTATATTTCTTGAAGAAACTTTTCTTTATCTTGTCTTGGTCTACGCTGGAATACCCTGCTGAGTTCTCTGACTTTTATCCTTTGCTTTCTTAGCAGAGAAATATAATACTCGAAAAGAACGAAACATTAGGACATTATTATTATTTAATAATAATAATAATAATAATTATAATCACAATCACGCGAATGGAGAGGAATCGAAGGTAAAGTGTATATACTCGTACTATATAATCCTTCGAATCTTCACTTCAATGACTGAGTTTTCAAGATTTATAACAATTGTGAGACTCCATCTTTATATTTCACGGTGAAAATCTTGAAATATCTCTACAGGTCTGATTCAGTTTGCCCATTGTGAAACCATGGAGCAGGTTGTTACTCTGTGAGAAACTCCAGGCACCGGGCGGGCGTTCCTTCAGCGCCCGCCGCGAAGGGCTAGGCTAAAGTGGCCGTGGGGGAGGGGTTCCGGGATTTCCAAATCCGATATGGCACTGGGACAGTGGTTCACTGCGAGAAGGGGGGAGGGGGGAAGAGGGGATCAGGTATTTTTTCCGAAATTTCATTTTACGCCGCTCCTATTCATCCGATTTGCATAATTGACACGGCGTTGGATTTAGGAAGCACGTCGTCATCGCGCTATAAGCCCACATTTTTTAATTTCTTCCCAAAACTATGAGAAATCATTTAAAATTTTTTTTTGAAAAAACGGCATCGTAGCGTGAATTCTATTTTAAAAAGGAGTTCAATACCGTTTACAGATCGAAAATCGGACAATTTGTTCAGACGTTATCGGTCTAGTAAATTTTGCTTATTTTGGTGCTGCCACGTGGTGGCGACAAACGGAACTAGTGTCGGTACATTTAGCCTTAACTAGATCACAAAGTACGTGGTTGCATCACAGAGAGTATACTAATGTTACATCATGATATTATTAATGAAATATTGAAATGCATGTCAAATGAAATCCTAAGACAAAAATTACAACTTATTAAGTCCGCAAAGCTGTTTTAGTTAATAGTAGATGAAACTTCCGATGCTTCACGAATGGAACAAGTGTCGATTTGTCTGCGGACTGTTTTGAACGATTTAACAATTCAAGAGATTTTTGTTGGTTTTTTTCAGACCCACAGTACAACATCAAACGCTTTATTGAAAATCATTGAAGACATTTTTATGCGATTTGACTTAAGTTTCAATTGTTTGCGAGGACAATGTTACGATGGGGCATCTAACATGAGCGGCAAAATTTCTGGTTTGAAGTCTTATAATTGAAAAAGAACCTCGAGCTTTATTTGTAACGATATCCCATTAAACTCCCTTCCTCGGTCTAACAATCCAAGAAAACCTAACATGGAATGCTCAGATTTCAAAACTTAATAAGAAGCTCACCAAATCTTGCTATGCCCTATACACCTTCAGGTCAAGCTCCAACATCGAGACACTTCGGACAATGTATTTTGCAAACGTGCACTCACACTTGAAATATGGAATAATATTTTTGGGAAATGCCCCTGAAAGCTCGCGCACATTTATTATCCAAAAAACAATACTGCGAACAATGACCAGCCCTCATTAGATAAGAGTCTTGCAAACCCTTATTCAATAAATTAAGGATTCTTCCACTTCCGTGCATGTATGTATTTGAAATACTGGTCTTTACAAAGATTCTAATGGAAAACAAAGACACTTTTACTCTAAATTCTGATGTACATAACTACAACACTCGTCAAAAGGATAACCTAGATGTTCCCCATTCTGAAACTACACTTTATCAAAAAAGTACCCTAATAGAAGGCATTACACTTTCCAACAAATTGAGCCATGATACTAAAGACATAAACACAATACATACATTTAAAAGAAATATGAAAGCTTTCCTGCTTAACATGTTTTACAGTGTGAAGGAATTTACAAATCACAACACTACTTCCCTAAAAAAAAAAGTAAATAAAAATTCTTATCCTGTTTGACTTTCTGTTTTATGACTGTTTCAGCTGTCCCGTTTGACTGTTCGAGCTGCAGTAAAGAAAAAAGAACTCGCATATCCTGTCCTGCCTGCGTTAAATTGCAGTTGGACTGATGTAAAAGGAGAATGCCAGACCAAAATTCTATTTCCTTCACACAGATTTGCTAGATGCATTTGGCATTGTTAACAATAATTTGTTAAATCATTTCTAAATGAATAGTGTAGTTATTATTAGAATTGTTATTACTATTATTATAATAATAATTACTATCATTAGTAACAAGTATTGTAAGGTCAATGACACCAACTCGATCAGGGTTTTTGTCCAGTTTCCCTTGATCCTTCAAACAAATGCTGAGATGGCCCCCTTGCTTTGATTTCTGGACAGCAAATGTAACATCACTCTGCCCGTCTTCTTGAGCTCCCTTTTGCTATACATGAGAGGAGTGGGGGGTTAAAAATTGTTAATAGTGTATCCAAAATCAAATCATCTATCATCGTCAAAAGTACATTTTTTTTGACATTTTCTCAACTTTCGGTTTATTAAAAGTGGAACCAAAATATTACTACAAGAATATTAAAGAAGAGTAAAACCTCATCCTAAATACAAATTTACATTGAAAAATTTGAAGCCATTTTTAAGAAAATGGCGATTAAGCATTACAGTCAATGTGTAATTGAAGCTCTTTTTCACAGTAATCTTTTGAGTTTTCGAACCACTTCATTTAAAGTCATTGAAGCACTTCCACTCACAAATGCAATAATGTATACAAATCGATGAAAACGTGCATATGAACGGTGTGAAAAATATTTAAAAAAAATTACATTTGTGTAATTTTTGAAAAAACAAAAAAACAAAAAAAACACCAAAATTAACTTACATCATATTAAACAGTTCAAATAGCACTATCCTTTGGAAAAGTTTGAAGAAAAAAATAGAGGCTAATTTTGAGAAAACGAAATTTGGGCGTTTTTGAAAACGCAGAATTTTTAGCTCATTATAACAGAAAAATGGTGAGTTTTTCGAGAAACTTTACATGAAATTATTTAAAGCATATGTACTCGTAAGTACAATAACATGAAGAAATTGCATCTAATGTAAATATTACCAATGTGAGAATCAAGTGAAAAAAATTACATTTTTGTAAAAACAAAAGAATAGACTAATGTGGCATCTACGTCATCATGTGTGGTACATTTCGCACCACCCTACCAAAAATTTAAAGAGAAAATTTGGGGCCATTTTTGAGAAAATCTTGTTTATGTAATTTTTAAAAATTGCAAATATTGCACAAAGCCAACTAAAATATTAAAAACTGTACATACTCTTAATGAAAAAACTTTT
Organism: Teleogryllus occipitalis; assembly: GCA_011170035.1. Lineage (NCBI taxonomy): Eukaryota > Metazoa > Arthropoda > Insecta > Orthoptera > Gryllidae > Teleogryllus > Teleogryllus occipitalis. The sequence continues at coordinate 11,739 of BLKR01015454.1, forward strand.
TATGGACAACAAATTTAATTTGAAAGAAAAATCTCTTCAATTTCTGAAATCAAATCTCTTCAAATAATAGAAATAATTTATTTTATCAGAATATAGTAGGTCCCTTGCAATTCTTAATATGTTACGTGACAATAAAATATGCATTTAGACTATTACATTCAATTTTATTTCAATTATGATGCATTTTTAAATTTATTAGATGGGTATTAATTAAAAAAGGCTACTCTATTGAAGATTATTTTAATTATTTATTATATAATTAAAATAATCTTCAATATTCATATTTTGAAATTTGAGTACCATGTATCATATGTGTATAATCAAGGAGAAATATGCTTTCTTTTTCATAGTTAATTTGAATGTTGCTACACATTATTTTAGGCATGAAAATGTTTCATTTCTGAGTAAATAATGCTTGAAGCAAAATATAATATATAATTTATTAATACAGGACTTTCACAGAAACACTGAACATTATCTGGCATTTTTTGTGACAGTGAACTAAAGTTCATAATTTATTAATGCATGTTATTTGCTCAGCTTAATAAAATTATTATTAAATTTCTCCTCAAAATACAGAAAAAAGTAAATATTTTATAATATTAATTTTAAGATCTGTGAACTGAAATGTCAAAAATTGTAAAAAAACGTCCCAACGTTGGTGGGGAAGTTGCCCCCACTTGAATCTCACCTCTCACAAAGTTTAATAGCAAAGAAATGCTTTTTGACAACTGCGAAATACACTAGTATGCACACTCCACAAGTCACCAGAACAGACCACAGAACCTCTCTTAACCTGGTGCTACGACAGTCGGTTATCATGACAACACATATTCTATCTGAAACAATTTAAAAGATAATTAATTAAATTTTGTGTAATTAATGGTGAGCTGGCACCACCTCCATTGCTCCCCTCCAATGCAAAAAACAAATATGCCACAATACAGAACAATTTAGAAGCTAATTAACGCAAAAATTAATTGCTATTCTAACTTCTGAGTAATTAATGGTGAGCTAGCCCTTGAGATTTTAGGTGGCACCTCCAGTCGGTTACTACAAAAACAAATATGCCATTAGCAACATTTTTTTTTCTTCATAGTGTACTATTTTTTCACTTACACTTGAACAAAAGCTTTTGATTAATACATTTTTGCTTTTGGTTGTGGAACGATTTTTGCTAAGAATTTATTTGCTAACCAGATACAAATATTTTTGAATAACTGGGATTTTTTAAAAAATGAACTTCTTTTTAATACAATTGCAATATTATAAGACAAATCTCCAAGAAAATTAGTAAATTTTTTGACCGAAGAAAATTTTGACTATGTATTCAAGGAAATATTCTAGGTAGCTAAATGCACGATACCAGCTTCAACAGCATCAGTAGAAAGTAGTTTCTCTGCTTTATAAATAATACACAATTATAAAAGATACCCATGAAAAGACCTTGTCCCTTGGATTAACTGAGAAAGCACTCTTGAAATTCTTAGGAGAGAAAGAGAATTTCTATAAGAACCATTGAAAAATTTGCCACAACAGGACGGCTTGACTATATTTAGTAATGTAGGATGTTTATGAATATTTAGTTTAGAAGATAAGTTACATAGAATTTTACTTTCTTGTATATGTAGTATAGAGAAAGTTATGTAATACTGTGGAAAATTGATTCAGAGATTTCAACGGAAATACATGTTTTGGTGTATCCGAATACCAAAAAAAGTGGGATTTTACAAAACGTCTGTACCTATGACATTTTCAAAATTTTCTCTTAAAATTTCTGGTAAGAACATAATAAAATACACTTATAAAAGTGGCATTAGTCTAATTTTTACTGTTAACTCTAAATTTTTGAAAATTGCAAAAATTTGAAACTTTTTTGGTGTCTTCCTCCACCTACACAATTGAAGATGTTTCCTTCATATGAAATTTTTTTCTGCATTAATTAGTTCTTTTATTAAGGCCATGTTCAATTTTTGAAAATGTTAGTAGTTTTCGCACAATATTGTCAATGATATTAAAAAAATAACAAAAACCAGAATTCCTCAAAAACGGTTCCAAATTTTCCTTTAAACTTTTGGTAGAGGTAGCAGTAAAAGAACGGTATAAGATGCTCTATTCTTTTGTTTTTTTAAAAAATTATTAAAATATATTTTTTTTAAATCTCTCTCACACCGTTCTGGTTATTTGGATAACTTTATTGCAATTGGAAGGAGAAGTGCTTCAAATGATTTCCAATCAGGTTTTTCAAAAACTCGAAAGTGTTCTGTGAAAAAGTTTCAAATATATCATTTACAGTAAGCTTTAACCATTTTCTTATAAATGGTTCCCACAATTTAACAAAAATTTCCAAATAGGATGAGGTTTTTCTCTTCTATAATAATTTGAAATACGTATTTCAGCTCCACCATTCCAGCTTCCTAATGCTAGAACTGTTTCTCTTTTCAAAATGTCCCGTCAGTGCAACTAACACTAGCGAATTCTTGAAATTTTAGGGGTACTTCACCCGAAGCCCCAAGGACATTTCAAAAAATTTCTCAAAATTGTTTCTTTAAATTTGTTATTAAAAAAGTTAAATATGCTTATAAAAGTGTCATAGGTTTGATTTTTGCTGTTACCCAAAATTTTCGAAAATTGCATCTATGACAGTTTTTAAACACCCTCATAAAAAGCATTGAAGATGGAGATTTTTCTTCACAATTAGTTCTTTAATTCATGTTATTAACATTGCATTCCAAGGATGCAATCTTTGGAATTATGTAATGTGAATAAGTCATTTTAAACTTAAGAATCTAGTCTTTTTTCTCTATTTCCTGAGAATAAAAATCATGTCCAATGTGCAGCATTTCACATTAGAGAGAAAAAACAAACAAACAAACATTTTTAGGAAATTAAGGTCTGCAGATGAACTATTAAGAAAATACATTTTTCTAAATATACACACTTTAATAACCAAAACAAACAATACACAAATTGTTAATGTTAACATCTGAGAAAACATGAGACAGAACGTGCAATTCTATATAATCTTGTCTTTTTATGCATGGTATTTTTTAAAATTAAACATTATTGCCCATTACTTTAACACTATAATATTAGCTGTAATAAAACATCTTTCATTAGTTTTTTTTGATTTTGTTATTTTCTCTTAGTATCTTCTAAGAATGTACGTACTACACATTTCACACCAAGTGAAGTATCGAACTGCTAAACAGCCACAGTCGAATGATGCTCACACATGTGTCACCATCACTACTGAAGTAACTGCTATTTAGATTTGAAGTTTCCTTCAAATACTGCAGGGTCTTACACATTCAATGCTATTGTTTCAGGAAAAATAGCATAACTAATAAAATAGTAGTACAAGCACTGACCATGTAGAAAATCCAGCAAGTTAATCCACTTACTAATATATTACCCAAAATAGAATGGATATAGTGTCCACTTTGTAACACATCAAAGAACAATTGTAACTGCTGAGTTGTACAGATTAGTAGCACATGTAAATATCAATACCTAAGCAGATTTACATTGTCATTGATGCATCATGAGAGAACTTTTATTTAGTCATAAAGCTATTTCTATGAACACATCCATTGCAACATCAGTGACATAATACTCTCACATAAAGCTGTATGTTCCAGTTTGTCAACATTTGGTAAATTCAATATACTGGATTATTAATTAGATTGATTCATATCCTGCCAGGTTCCTTTGAATCAACTCAGGACTGAAATGTGTAGTTGTACAGAGCTACAAGCAAGCAAAAAGCTCTATTAGCATGGAATAATACTTATTTCATACTGTAATAATAGATTTATTGTGTCCTGCAGCAATTTCTTCTGCTGCAGTGACAGTTCTTGTAACCTCAATTTGACGTATAATTTATAAGCACCACCCTGAAATAGTCTTACGCTTTGTCAAAAATCATTTATTTTTATAAACAAATGATTTCCCATCCTTCTCCCCTCCCAATGCTCTTCTCTGAGATTTTCCTTGGCATGAATGAGCATTTGACCTTTCTTCATTTCTTCTTAGCATGATTGTATAAACTCACACCAAGTACTCCTCACAAATCAAGTTCAAAATTTCTAAATTTCAAACAAATGCACTGAAATTAAGTTTTCTTATTTCAATGTCTAATTTACCAAGTGCATCATCATGATATGCTGATGAATAAGGTCTCAAATGACATGCCAGAGCACAAAAACTTGAATACATTGGCATTATCTTTGCCAAGTTTCTCTTTCACAAAGAGCAACGGAATGATAGTCTGTGCTAAATGTATGAGGTAGTCCTGAATAGATGAAACCAGTTTAATAACTCTTGGCATAGATGAACTTTTGACCTACGATTCATTTTATTTGCAATAATCTCCATTACCATTGTCACCAATTGTTTATGTTATACAGAATTGCTCATTATGTACATTTTTAAACCAGCAATTAACAGATCTGGTATTAAATATGAAAATGTTTGCACTACTTGTGTACACAAACTTTCAGTTTGTCCAAAATAATGCAAACATTACCCAAAAGACTCACGAGACCACTGCCACCAGCACACCATGAAGAAAGCAAACCATTGCTTTGATAATTGCCTCAACCAAAACCACTTTTCATCACATCAGATTGAATTTTAAATATTCTTTCTGCTCTGTTAATACTCATAAAAAATGTTGCAAAATATGACACCATTCTAGAATAAATAGTTCTCTACCCTCCCGTATTAAAAAAATTAAAAACACATTACAAAACAATACTGTTTTAAAAGATATGGCAACCACGTTTTGAAAGACGTAGTTTTCAATTATTCTCACACATCTACTTATTACTTTTTAAAATTATTTACTTATTTAAATATGTAAGTTATGACCCTGTTCATTGAAGGCTAGTAGTAAATATATATTTTTATCTTCATCTTTTTTTTTTACACACAATGCAACAAATATAAAGGACTAGCTTGATCAGTGCCTTGTTTGGATTCTCAAAAAAGGGGATTTTACTTCTCATTTTAAGAGATGGTTGGAGTCCAGTTTCGGGGTCTCTGGTGTCAGGTGTATTTCAATGTATTCCTTCAACCTTAAAATCATTAGTAATTTAAGGTAATATTACAAAAGCAGTTCAAAAATACACACAATGGGAAAGAACCCTGACCTATTCCAATTATTTGGAATGTACTTTACTGTCACATAGTGACACAAAAACCATAGAACAAGTCAAATTTAAGGGCTAAGGTAAACTACTTATTGCTTACAAATGTATCCAGAGACAATCTAGCTCCTGCAACTCATTGAATAATACATTGAAACACTTGCTTCAATATGATGCTGTTAAAGGGCAGGTACACTTTCCTGAGTAACTGCACATACATCAAGATCAGGCTCACCAGGGAGAGGTACAAGCCTTTAGCGGGCACGAGTACAAATATTATAAGCCTCTAAAGTACGAAAACCAAAAATGATGGGATGTAATATTTATCCAGCACTATGGGTGGCTTTTCTTTGGCACGTTACTGCCTAAAAAGGTCATAAAATGACAGAACTCTTTGAAGTTAAGAAATACTGTTAGCATTGCCGATCATTTGAGTATTTCCCTCAACATTTATGTTTCTTTTGTACTTCCAAACTATATAAGGCAGCATCTAAAAAAAATTGATTTGGCACAGCATTTGACTTGCAAGATTTGTGATCTTGCCTGCAACCACATGAGCTTCTAGATAAAGACACCCCATCAATGAAAATGAAAGGACATAAAATTAATAACTAAGGCAAGCTTCAAAGACAAAAAAGACCTCACAGCTAAGTGCCTTGCAGCACTGAATAGGGTTAATGATCTCAATCTGTTGTGGATTGTGTGTGAGCAAAATATAATACGCTATGCATTCAGTAAGATAATGAAGCAGAAGCAGTTTACTAGTTGGCAGTGTCAGTGAATAGACTACTCACAATTCATAGACAGCTTGGGCAACAGCTGTGGGACCCTTCTTGTCCTGTACAGACTATTGGAAAGACAAAAGTCCAAAAGGCCACAGCGCAGTTTAATTCATATGATTGCAAACAGATGCACTACAATGCATCATGAAATGCAACGGGAAATTATTCATTAACTAAAACCACAAACTAATTTCAGGAACTAAAATATTCAACAGTAGTAAAATTTATATCTGAAAGCTTTCACTTTTTAAAAAGATGCTTTTACATTACAAACAGTGTTTTATAGTATTATTAAGATTCAACATGCTTAAAAACTTTTTAAAGATACTTTTTCATGGAAGAAAGAACTACTATCAATAATTACATTACTTGATTGCCTTACGTACGCAATATTCATTTGTTTTGTCAATGATCTGACAACGTACGATGGAAAGGAAGGGAAAATTAAAGACCATATCGTGGTTGTCATACTGGTACAACTGCCTTAAGAACATATGTTAAGGTGCACTACCAGTGTTTCTACAACCCTGACAAGCAGGGGTCCCACCTACGGAATAGTAAAACAAAATAACGAATTAAGGATCTTTGCCTACATGAGCACGTGACTGGAAGGAACAGGACGACCTATCCTGACATCTAGACCAGGCTTGCATATTGCTTTTCTTAAAAAATCATTAAGGATATTAAATAAAAACACCAATTATGATAACTTTTGCATATAATACTTTATTGTGTCATTTCATGACTTCAGTGCTAATACATAGAACATTTTGCTAAATAAACATTACTTTTTGTATCCCGTAATTTTACTGCATTACAACTGTTTGTAAATTTTATTTTAATCCTTCATGTCCTGAATTACATTCCCAATCATGTGCTCAACATATTTATCGGGAAGTTGGAAAGTCTGCACTGTACAAGAAACTGACCATAGAATGAATCACAGTGGTGGATCACAAAGTTTTCTTTCCACACCTCCTGATCCTTTATCACAATTAAGTTTTAATAATTTGGCACATTTCATAATCACAAAGCCATAGTAAAGTTGGGCTCCAACCCCCCCCCCCCCCCACCCCAAGGGCTCAACTTTATTATGTACTTGAACTACTCGTGTCATATATGAGCGACCGTTCTTAGCATGTACTTTAAAAATCTATGAATGAGAAAAAATATTAGAGCATGAAACACTGGAATAGTTCTTGGAACATATTTCAAATACCCAATACAACTTAACTTGCATTCTTAAGAAGCAAATCCAATATGACTATCACAACCCAGTCTCCTTATAACAAATTCTCAGTGTAGAATCAACATTAAGGCCCCTTAGCTCTGTAATGGTATCACTCCATACACAACTCAAAACATATTACAAGTATTTTATATTCTTTCTTCATCAGATTATTGCTCTGAGCTCTGGTAGCAAACTTTGGGCTCGAGTTAGATGTCCATGTCATAAGTTTCAAAAGGAGAAGGTATGTATTACCACATGGGGACAGTGAGACTTGAATATACACTGTAAGTGTGTTCCCCTTATTACAGCAAATGGAAAAAAGTTGTACACACATTTTTCCACATATACGTAGTCACCATTTTATTAGTATTACTAATCTGAGTACAAGATCAGATTTATATTCAAGGTACTGTGTCCTCCCTGACAGCTGCCAAACATAAGTGTAAAATAGGAAAATACATCTCTACATCTTTAAAATGTGGAAAAATGTGTATTACATTCACCAATTTTTCACTGTTATAAACTTTTTCCTGTACATTACTGGGCAACACATGGATATTCTTCAACATGCAGACGAGAGGGAGGTCAGAGGGATGGGTCACCTACCATAACCAGAGGCGCTGATATCCAACTTGCAACTACAACAGTTGACTGGATAAATAAAGACAAAAACTTATTTGAAGTGTTATTTGCTGGCGATTGATTGATAGAAAGGTTTCATTTTATATTATTCACGCAAATTGTTAAAACATGTCAGATATTAACAGTAACTGACAAGCTTATCAAGTGATTGGTCTGCCATTGTCATTCTTTAAAAATACTGTTGGTAAACCCATACAATTAGCCAAAAAATTAAGTGATAAGATATTTACAGGTTTTTCTAAATGGCTGACACATAGGGACACCTTTCCATTCAGTTACCAACACAAAATAAAGGAACACTTAAGACGATTTCTTTACCAAATGTTTCTTTCCTCAATAATGTAGCTGAAGTTGCTAACGTGTGAATTGCTAAAACAATTTGGCACTCATTTGACAATAATTTGGCACAGTTTTATAACACACATTGGCATATAGCTTATATCAATGGGATATCTACGAGCAATTTGGCAATACTGACAATAATTTATTAAAATGTCAGGAGCAAGAAGGATTATTATCAACAAATGACTGTAATGCAGTTTCTAACATGGTCTACTACAGATATGGATTCTAGTTTTAACAATGAACACTAGGAATACCATTATTATTTATTATTATTATTGTATATAATAAAACTCATTTACTCTTTGCATAAAAAATACCTTAATGAAGATATTTTTGCCCGTATAGTAAAAAACACTAGTACATAACATGGCTCTGAATAAAAACCTGCAGAACCATGATGTAGTAAAATTTACTTCACAAAAAACATAAACAAATGAAACAATCTCTCAACAAAAAAATCTATATCTATTAAGAATAACTCATATTGAATATAAACACACATTCTGTACGAGTATAAGGTCATAGTAGTGCAATAACACTTACTTGACACTAAAAACAACAAAATATTGACGATTGTCCGTGATGTCAAATACATTACTATTCCTTCTCCCAAACCTTCAATAGCATACAATATCCTTCCCTGGGCATGTGGAGAAATAAAGTATATCACATATAATTATTAAAATTAGTATAATGATATGACTTTCTGTTCTTAAACCTATTCATCAATTATCTGATGTTAGTGATATGCAATGTGTTGAAACAAATTTTCAAGATATGTCTTTCATTGCAGTTAAAATAACGGATAACATCTCATCCCAAAGTAGAATAAAACTTCAAGTTTTTACAATTGCAAAGGTTTTTTCTATTTCTTTTGTACTGTTCTCAGTTTCCCTTGCATCCAGAGAACAATAGTGCCTGAAGCTATTTAACAGATGTGTTCACATAGCTAACATCACTGTCAAGCCATTAAATGGCACTGAAAATAACAGCACTATGTCTCCACCACAAAAAGTAGCTGTACATCTAAGTTTTTAGATGAACACTAAAGCAGATTAGACTGCCCCAAGGAACAAGAAAAGCTATGAATTTGTATTTGGAGCACAAAATACTTTTATAACTGCAGTGTTTAAGCATATCATATAATATTCCTCCATACCACTAATAGATGTGACAAATGCATTTTTCCTCTGCCATGGCAACTGAAACAAACATCTGAACTACCAGCACAGATGCAGTATTCAAAAGTCTGAAGTAGCAGTTAACGTTAAAATACGTCAAAAGAGTGTACCCTTATAACAAATTAAATGCAGTGATGTATTTCAGTCCTATGTCAACACTGTAACTGTTAAATGCTCCAAATAGTTTGTATATTTCATTATATTTCAATACAGCTCTCACACTAGACTAGCAGCAAGTATAAAAACATTACATAGTAAAACCTCTGCGAAATGAAGATCCAATAAACCAAGGCAATTGGTTACCATACAAAAGATTAAAAGTCCACACACCATGCCATCTCTTATCTATTTTCCAAACCACATCCCACACATACTACCTAAATCCATATGCCAGTCCTTCACTATCCTGTATTGACATTATAATGCACCTCTGTGATATTCACTGTAAAAACTACATATTTGTCTTCATTAATTTTGTCAATGCAGAGATTTTACTATGAACCCTTCCAAAAAATTGCATTTACAATAATGTCACAGGCTATTTCTAATCACAGCAACAATGATCAGCCAATGCTTCTTTTAGACTTTGGCATCAGTTTACAGGAGTGCTGTAGGTAAGTATATACAAATAGTGATTTTCTAAAACAACAAGACAAAGACTCTGCACACAAAATAAAGTTTTCTACACCCTAGGTTTTTATGTAAATATGGAGAATTTGTCTAGTAAACATTGTTTTATCTTTAAAAATGTATTTGGTTTAAAGATGAGCATTAAATTGGGTACAACTTTATTAAGAAAATGGATTATAAATAAGATTTGGCACATATTAAAATCATTGAAGGATTATATATGGAAGCAATTTGTTTTATGAAGCAGCCATGGAAGAAATAGGATATGTAATCTAATCCTGATTGTAAATATATCTTTTAATAACCCACTATCAGTCATCCAACACAATTTTCTCCATGTTCCATAAGTTCCCAGACCAGCCTGTTCAGAATATTGCCAAACTGGATCTGCACCACTATTCAATTGCTTCAGTTCCGCAGCTATACGTGTATAATATATTTGTAGTTTAATATCTACTTTGTATGCCTGTAAGACTAGTTTTATTTTCTTGACTAAAAATATGGTCAAGAAATATTTAAAAAAAAAACAAAACAAGTTCTTTGGGTTAGTGACTAACCCTGACCTCAGTAATAAAACAAGAAACAAAAATACCAACAACTATAGTCTCACAAACCCAATAAAACAACCTTTAAAATATTAACTTTGTGATATGCTGAAAAATATGTAACGTTACATTATTTTTTTCCCTTAGTTTATAGAATTCTTGACGTTCCAACATGAGCAAAAACCTGGTACCTCCGACTGATATGATTTCAAACCTTTGTAAGGATAGGAAGTGTAAAGTGGTTGTAAGTGAAGATTATCAATGATTTAAGTTCAAGTATTAGGAAGACAGACACTAACTAAAATTTAACAATTATGGATAAATACTGTAAGTATGGTATAGTGAAATTTCTTGTAGATTGTAAACAGGTAATCCAATCCTACCAGTGCTATACATAGGTTGAGGGTGGGATTCTAAACAAGTTGTTAAAACTTTCTAACATTACAAACTAGCTAAGAAAGATCACGTCAAGCTATACGCTAAGATGAGAAAGATTTTTCACTCCTAAAAATATTACTCTAAGGTTGCAAACAGTTAAAAAGTGAAGCACTCAAGAAACAAATGTGAGGTGTAACTTCAGTTTCAAAAACACCTTAAAATACATAATATAATTATAATAATAATAATAAATAGTGTATATTACTCTAACATAGCTTTAATTGTAGTAATAATATTAATAATAAAACAAAAATCACATATCTTTGGCTTGTTCCCTTTTACCACTCAACTGTATTTCTGTAACGGCATATCAATTCCATTTGATCCCTCTGATATTGGGGGATAAGGATCAAATGTGCCTCAGCCGTATGCACTGTATTATCTTCTTTTATTTTATATCTATTTGGGCTAACATTTTTTTGTTTTTGTTTTTGTTTCTTAATAGTACAAGTATATTACCAGACAGACTGGTAACTTTAGTTTTCTTCTAACTTCTGCACAATTTCATTTGCCATACATACAATTCCTGTTACTGTGTTGTAGTGGTGTACATTTGCCTGCTTATTACTAAAGAGAATCATACACACCACTCAAATAATTAGCTAAGTCGACATTAATGTATATAAGACAAGATGTTCAAACATTAATGAATCGGAGCTTTGACAATATGGTTGGGAGCGATGTAGTGGTAGCCAGGCATGGGCATACCGGCTGTCTCCATCGATATCCTGCAACACAAGGAAGAAAAATATTGGTTAGCATTACCTCCATGTTCACTAAAATCACATTTCATGCCTGGAGTGGTGCACAGTGTTTGAAATCCAATTCTACAAATAACTCTTGATTTATTAACACAAAGTTAGTATTTTTTATTCACAAAAATGCTGAACAAGAAATTGCAGATTTTGCAACACTTCTATTAATTTTAATACACAAGTACACATAGTGAAGTAATAAGCATGGGATAAACATGGCTTAATTAATTAATAAGACAACTCTTTAAAAAAAGAAAGAAACCACCATTCTACAGTCCATTTAAAAAAAAATCAAAACTAATCATGACACGGTTTCACATATCCTAGTGAAAATTTTCATTATTTACAAGACAAAATGTAAGCGCCAACTTCTCTGAAAGTTGTATATTTAATAATAAGATATCAAAGATGCAACTTTGAATAATTTGTGGAACAACAAATTTATTTCTGTAAATGTTTCTAGGGTTTATCACAAAACTGTTCAACTCACAACAGCAACTGAGGTGATAGTATTTGTCTCCAATACTCCGCAAACACCTAAAATTACTTTCAGATAAGTACAGCACTTCAGGGAGAAAAGGAAAACACCCGTGTGGATATGAAAACATTTCTCATAAAAAGTTTACTAAGAAAGGGCAGTTTGTCCTCAGCAATAGGATAGGTTCAAGTGTAACATCAGATAATTAACTAAAAATCCAAACCATGCACTGCGCATGATGGCTTCATGATAGATTGGAGTGACGGAGTTAAAGACTGGAGTGACAGCAATATATCATGCTATATTTTGGGGGTCAGTAATAATTGGTGTCAGGGAGGGAGTGACCTTATTGGGTATAACACTGTGCTCTCACTACTCAGGGGATTCATTTACATTTAGCTCAACTTGAAGCTTGCTTCGGCTGACTTCTGCCTCCTTGAATGCATAATTAGAACAGGTAAATACTAGGTACATTCTCAAACATTCTGCAATATTTACTTCGCAGAAGAGGAAGCAACACAAATGTCATGCATATGTACTCAAGGGACTTCTTATGTCAGCAGAAACAAAAGCTTGCACACCAGCTTGGTGTCCAAAATTGTGGTGATGCACCCAGGAGTCTCCAGGTACACAGGAATTGAGAACATGCTTACCGGAATATTTGGTACAGATGGACGAAAGGATGGGATTCCATCTTTAGCCTCAAACTAATGTCCTGTAGCAGCGCTTATGGATGAGGTCTTCTGGCATCTTCACTTCATGGCATGGTTATCAGTTGTATATAAGGAAGTGAGCAGAATGTCAAAGGCTTAACACTGTGGCATCTCATCAGTTCAAATGCAATAAAATAAAACAAGTCAGGAAAAAGGAGTAAAATAAATACAGGGCAAAAAAATTGGTCTTCTATTAGCAAAAATGTAGGCCTTAGTGCTTCCTCTACAATAATTAAGATTTGTAAAGCTACAAGATGTGGTAGCTGTGAAGGGTGATAATAGCCACCTATACCTACTGCCTGGATCAGTATCTACAACAAGAATTCAACATCAACAGTGCAAGACTAGAACTAAAAGGTAAGAAGGTAAAAAGAGAGGAAATAAGCATGTACAAGCAAGCAGTGTGCAACCACAGCATACTAGGGTAAGGAAATAGTATCATTTCCCATCCTTACAATCAGCATTCTGGGGTAGAATAATGAAGCACAGAATAAGATTGAGGATGAGGAAAAGGAGACAGAAAGAATAATCAACATTACAACAGAGAAGGGTAGTTTACAATTTGCAAGGTAAATGCAAAATCAACCAGTGATTACACTATTTGATAATTCCCACCTAATTTACTAATAATACATCTGAAGTGATAACACATCAACATATGTTATTGCAGCAATTCAGTAGTAAATTCATTCATTTGGTTCAAAAAATGAAAAGTAAGATTTAGGATTCCTCACAGCTAATTAAATACTTTAACATGTGCAGTGGCAAAGCTAGTCTCATTGTGAATGCATTGACAGTAAATGTTCATTCTTGTGTAATAGAGCAATATAGTACAAAATGAAATATTACCCCTAATTTATTAGAAAAATAAATTCTTTTTTCTTTTCTTTCTTTTAACTTTTTTCAATTTGGTTATCACCAGGGCTCAGATTCTGATGACCAAAATATTCTTTGAAAATGACCTATAAAAGGACGTAAAAATAAAAATAAATAACATTTTTAAACAAATTCTCAAAAATTTGTATATGTTTCAACAAATTTTACAATTTTAAATAAAATTTATTTATATCAAATTATATTTAATTTTAAGTCTTCATTTTAGGAGGAAATGCAATTGTTAGCTCCGATCTTCCCACCAGTTTTGAAAGGTCGGGGAAATTAGCGAAGATCAGTGTAATTTTAAGAGTTAGAAAAAGAGAGTCCACTGCAGTGGTGTATTTCGTCATGAACAGATGATACGATAAAAAATTTATTTTAGCGTGTCATTCTAAATTCAAGAACCATTCCCTAACAACAATAACAACAAAAGAGAGAGAGAGAACAAAATGCGTAATAATGATGTAAAAGTCCAGAAAAATGGCAAAAAACAACAAAAAGTGCCCCAATACCTACACATTTCAATCGCCTACATGTTGTGATCAACATTGATTCATACGTTAGCTACATGTCGAATGCATCAAAGAAAAGATGACTGTCATTAGAATCTGAGCCCATCATGAATTACAAAATTTTGATAAACGTGCTTGAGAACTTATGTCATCATTAAATAGTATCTTCAAAAATTATTTCAACACCACACAGTTTTATGAACAAGGAATTTAGACAATTTCCTAAGACTACAGAACAACAACAACAACAAAATAAATAAAATAAAATAATCTCTATATATATACATTTCAATACAAATAATTATGAAATTGTTAATCCCCTAAGAGTTAAATTCTTTCCCAACTTTCATGCTGATCAATGAAAGAGAATTGTTATTTCTAGTAAATAACTAGTTGACATAGTTTACTAGTTTATTTTGCAAATCTTTCTCATGAAAACACTGTAATGAATTATTTCTCTCAGTTAGGTGATTTCTGGATTGTGCCATGTCTGAATCTTGATTAACACTGATGAAAACAAAAATAAACTCCTATTTTGTAAGTATGTACGTTTATTCTTTAAATCACATTTTTTACAAGTGTACTGTCAGAGAAACAGGTCTACATTTCATCAAAACAAATCTCTGTTATTTCTTTTTCAAGTTCCAATATACTTGTGTAATCAAACAAAAATAACGCCATAAAAATAATCTATTAAAGTTGTACTGATATGTTTTACATAGACCTACAAAGACAGTCAACAACATGTACTCAAAAACACACACATCCCAATTATACTTCTTGACACCAAAAAATTCTGAAAATAAAGGTACAAATGATTCCAATGATCTTAAAATTATCAGCAAATACTTCATTTCAAACAATGATAATTCCTAAATTGTGATTATGCTCATAAAATTCACATTAATGAAAACATCACAAGAATGGAATCTTGATTACTTTTGGCAAAAGAAAAAGTATTCTATAAAATTATTTCAAACATCTATCTTATATCAAATCATCTCTGAAAACTACCCTTATTAAATGAACATAATTGATTCACTGATATGAATAAAGTTTTCACAAACACTGAACTAGGATGGTATTGTTGTTCTATATAGATGTAGATATATATATATATACTAATAAAGAAAATATATAACCCAATGAATGAAATATCAGCTATTGATAAACATGTATGTTATTACTTGATATTGAATACCTAACATTACCTATTTAAGAGATTTGTGAAACACTGCTTCTTACAATACGCCTGACTTGGTCAAGTGCGACTCATCAAAGACTGCAAACTTACATCAAATCTTTGTCTATTGTTCACAATCATTTTACAGGAAAACCTCAATAATATGAAAAACGAGACAAAACTGAAATCTGTAGAAGTCCCGAGTAGACTGAACATGGTAAAATCACTAAGTTGCAGTAAGCAATCACAGCGACTAATCAAAAATAAGGAAGGGACAAAGTAAATGTGTTAAATTTGTACAAGACAGGAGCAGATTGCTCCTTCATCCTAAACATAAATATTAAAGAGGCTTCTCTGTAATAGTGCTGAGCAGCCTACACCCCCAGACTGGCCCTCAGGTGCTCAGTACGGCGCAAACTTGCTGCGCTCTGACTTGAGCTTGCTGTTGTCCTGGGGCCCCATGCCCCCGCCAGGGCTGCGCAGCCTGGGGGTGTAGGTCTTGTGGGAACGGTGGACGCCTGTGGTCTGCACGGGGGCGCCTGCCCCGGCGCCCCCCAAGAGCTCCGTCAGCCCGCCCAGAGCGCTCAGGCTGGAGAGCGCGTTCAGCGCGCCAGGTTTGGACAGCAGCTGGGCGAGAGGGATGGCACTGGCCAGAGGGGAGGCGGCCGCAGAGGAAGGACCGCTGGAGCTCGAGCCGGGGGTGGTCGAGCTGCCCGGACCACCGGGATTGGTGGGATTTTGGGCCTCAAGGTTAGCTTTCTGCAGTTCAACACTGGGGGGAAAAGAGACACGGACATAACGGTGAGGATTAAAAAACAGGTTGTCAAAAAAAAGTATATAAAACACTGTGGCAAATCTACAGCCCTACTTCATAGCAGTATGGCAATGCATCATTTTCTGATTTATGATAGAAGCACATTTGTTGTAGGCAGACTCATGTTATCTGTTTTGTATATCAGAGAACAACCACCAAATAAAACCGTAAAAACAAAATGTGTCTGCAAGGATTCTGAAATGTTGGAAACAAGATGTATATAAAACCTAAAAGTAATCTGAAAAGAAAACTCCACCACCACCACCATCGCTGCTGCCACCACCACCATACTTGCAGGAAACCTTTTCGAGATACTTCTAACCACAATAGCTTTCTGGAATGTTTCAGACAATCCCTTCTTTCCACTGCATTGCCATACTTGAAGCAGGAGCTTGCAGCAACATCTCAGGTTACAGAAACCATGGGCATTTGGTTCTGCAGACTACTGTCAGCCAGGATCTACAGAGGCTCAAAAACCAATAGAAACTGTAACCGTTAGTTGTAGCTGCAGCAGTGTACAAAATGAAATGGTGACTTATGTTCAGGAATCTGTTCTGAAATAGGAAGTTTTTGGTAGCAATGCAACATTGCAGGGCAATCGCATACTTTTAGGTATAAGAAAAATCATTCTTAAATCAAATGTAGGATAAAAGGTTATTTTTAAAAATTGTGACAGAATTCCTGAACAGCCGAACATTAACACAAAGGTACTCATTTTCCAGATTGCCATTCAGTGAAACACTCAAACTTCAGTTATGAAACTTTACTGTACAAACATGATTTTGAGGAACAACCAAAAATGAAACAAATATTTAATTCACTAAATGGCACTCTCGATTTTTACTCTGGTATGTACATGGTAATTTATCTTAGGATGTAAAATTAAAAAGAAAATGGAATTAACCAGATATGGAATTATGCTTGCACTACAAGGCAAACAGGAAGTTAGTGTAATAATGCTATTACGGAAATTGAATATGGGTCATAAGTGCTAAATAAAAAGAACTTAAACATAACATAAAAACTCAATTCTGAATGTGTACTCTGATAACTGATTCATCAGCAAGGACAGCACAAATTTGAGAATAAGTATCAGGTGAATTCACACACACCAAACCCAGTATTTGAATTGAAAATTCATAACAAGCAGTTATAAAATGAATTTGTAACTGACCAGGTTAGCTATAGTTAGTTCTTTAAAAATCATTTATTCAATAAATAAAAAACAAAGATGAATTCAAATTTCTGATCCCAACACCACAAACATTAATTAAATGCAACATCTATCTACAATACAGAAAGTTATCTAATAAATGTTATAACAGCCAAGGTTGTTTGAGCAGAAGATTGCACTAGAAGTTATCATACTAAAATGTTTGAACTTGAGCATTACAGATATTAATATAAATAAAAAAAAAGGAAAGGAACTATTTTCATATTATGATGCAAAATAACATACTCCAATGGTGCAAGTTTTGAGAACTAAAATAACTCTTGAAAGAAGAGAAGGCATGTCTTGAAATCTGTAGTTAGAAAATAGGCTGACCATTTCATAGAAAAATTACACCAAACTGATAAAAAGAAGCGATGAAGTCTTAATTTCGTCAACCTTTGTATCTAAATAGAGTAAGTCTCCTAATCTGCCTGTTAGAAGAGTGCAAGCAATAAATGTGGAATCAAGGTTGGCAACCATATCAAAATTTATCCTAGGAACATCAGGCAAGGCGAGGACGGGACGACTGCAGATTTAATCATTCCGGTTTGAAGTCGGTCAGGAGCAATTTGAACTGTGGAAATTACAAGAAGAGGACCCTGGAAAGAATTAAGGTCAATCTTCGGGATGCTGAATGCAGGGTCTTCTATCTTCCAGTGTTGAGAAGTTGACTTCTGTGATGCTACATTACTCCCTGTGGAAGCCTAACACGTATATTCAAAGCATGCATAATGGACGGGGACATGTCAACTTGTTTTGTGGTAAAGCAGGCCTAAAGAAAGAAATTGATGTACATGCTACCAGCATCATGTACATAGCTTCACCACAACACAAGGCATTGTCAAAAGATGCCCTGTCCACATGCAAAAATATGTTTATAAAAATGAAATTCTCTTACCTCATGTTGATCAGATATTGTGCCAGAGCCACTGAATCTGGATTACCCGTGATGGTGATTGTTCGGTCAGTGCTGCCACCCTCACGTTCCTCGCAATTGGAGATACGAATCATTGCCCCACTGATTTGCCTATCCACAAAAGAATTGTAAAAGACACTAATAAAACCTACGGAGGAGCATACTCTGAATATAAACAATTTTTCCATGCAATCGTATTCCAGGTAGACATTTACATAAAATAATTTTTCAGATAAATATATTAACAATGCGCAAGTTTTTCCTGATAAAACTTATTTGGTATAATATTTTACTGAAAATACTTAAAAGTAATAAACTATCAAAATTATCAATTAACCCAAATGTATACAATTCAATCTTGTACAACCATTATTTAAATTAATAAAGAACGTTTTACCTGATCTCAGCAATCTTGGTGCCTCCCTTTCCAATGATGCAACCAATCAATTCATTTGGAACTGTCATTTCATGTGTTTGCTGATTTGCACCAGGTTGATTACGATTTTGGTTATTGGTCCTGAGCTGGCTACCGGCCAAAGCAGCCAGTGCTAGAGACAAGAAAGGAGAACCCAGCATAAAATTATGAAACTCGAAGTCAGCAGACTGTTTCTTCCATAAAAGGAGTAAAATAAAAATACATTGTAACAATACATTATTGACATTTTGTGAACAAGCCCCCCTTTAGCATTAAAATTCTTATAAATACGTTAAAAGGGAAAATGTCATATAATTAATATTTTTGAACAATGAGTTTTAATATTGTATGAATTTGCTGCTCAAATGTTATACTAGTTACTAAATATGATATTCTAAATGTTACAATATCGAAGTTGAATGTTCAAAGAATTTTCTAATGAACAATTACAGAAGGCGTAGTGTTAAGGTAGTATGTTCGTTTCATTGACTAAGGTGAAATACCTCCAAAAAATACTTAAACGCAAGTAAAATCTGTGTTCTTCAAGATGTAATAAAACATTTGGACCATACAGGTCTAATTTTTTAATAAAATAAGTTTAAATTGGTACAGGCTCTTCTGGAGAAACTTACACCAGGGTATTATTTTAAGGTATTGAAAAAGTTATATGGTCAAATCACTCTTGTCTTTTATTCAATACATAGAATACTTTTCAAGGAATTGGATAATATTAAATGCCACACGCACTCCACCAGGCATTCTGAAGAGTAATTCATCAAAAACTGCTAAGAAATTCACTGTAACTGAAGTACTGGCTCTCTGCCTAGAAGCACAAATCATGCTATTGTCAGCACCGATTCTCTTGGAGTAAAATCGAAATCTTTACAAACTAAAATTTTGTATTGCACCCACAACCACAAAGCTATTCTGATTACAATTCACTTTCAAGGCAACTAATGCGGACTGATATTCACAGCAGAAACAGAAAATTACAGGAGCTGAAGTCAGCTTGTCCTATATAAGTACAGCCAACCAATGAATAATCAAAACAAATGCTAAATTTCACAGAAAAAAATATTTATCTAAAGCAACAAATCAATACTCCTCTTTTATCTATTTTAAAATAATAATTTAACTGCTCCATTTACATGTAGCTATTGTTAATTAATAAAGGAAATGAATGGTTGAATGTTTAACTAGCAACTGGCACGAACATACTATCTTAAGTAACATCTGCTGTACTATTTACCTATTACAAACCTAAAAAATACTCACCGGCAGGGTTTAGTCCTCCCGTAGTGCCAGTGTTGAGTCCTCCCAGACCAAGAGCTGCCAAACCGGCTAATGGCGAATTGCCCATCCCCATCTTCTGGAAGTATGCAAATAATCCACCTCCATACATAACAAATATCCCTAACCTACAGTCTCTTGTACCAACATTCCTCTGTAAATATGGGATGCCACCACTGATGTCCAGAGAAGAGTTTAGTCCCTGGCATATGCTATCAGAATGTCGAAGTTTTCATGTCAAACACTGAAGTTTTATTTTGATTTATAAATTGGTACAGAAGACTGTTCTATTTTCATCCGCCTTTCAAAGACTATTTGCTGCTCATACTTGAAAACATTCCACTCTTCTTATTCAGCGATATAAACAAGAATAAGTCTATCTTTCAGACATGACTTCTGGCAATTGGGAAAAAGGTGGTCGGTCTCAACAAGGCGAGGACTTGATCACCAAATTGCAGCTTATCAATTTTCAATTATATTTGAGAATTTTCACTTACCAACTATGAAGAAAATATCATTACTACTTACAATACTAAAAGCCTGTAAGTGTCCACACTTGGTATAGAAATGGCATTTGGAATGGTTAAAAAAAAGATGCATGGTTTGTGGAAGTGGCAACCAGGGCATTCACAACCATGTTAACACTCACGCGCCCCTTCAAAAAGAACTGCTAGGCCAAAACACAATATTCCACACACAAAAATAGTGATAAATTCTTCAAACTTTATGTACACTATTTTTTCTTCTTAATAACCTTAGACCCTTTTAATACCATTGTCCAACTATTGTGTACTAGTATTTCAGAGTTGCATATTTAATGAAAACCAATAATTGATATCTTTTTACATAATATGGTAGGTTGAACTAAAATGTCACTCAGTATCCTTAAGACTATTTCCATATTCTATGTTAATGTAACTGCCTAGAATGAAGTATGGCATTTTTAAATAGAAGCACAACACAAGAAATCAAATATGAACACAACTGGACTATATTCCCTTATTTACATATTGCAGAGCTTTATTGATTTCAATTATTTTATAAAAACAGGGTACTGAAGAAATACTGAATTAGGATAGAAAAATAAGGGAATACAGATATGCCCATGCTTTCATTCACAACTAACAGGTTGAAACAAATATACCAGTAAGTGAACAGTGAAAACATAAATGCAATGAAACACACCAAAACACATCTTGGTTTTGGGGGTCAGGGTATTACTTACTGAGGCTGTGAGGTATGAGAAACATCACACGTCCACTACATTAAAAAAAATATAAGGGTCTAAACAACAAAAGTGTGGACACTTACAAGATTCTCAACTTCAATCAATGCACTAATAAAACTAAGAATAACTGCTTGGGCCATATTTGGAGGACGGGCCCCCCGTTGGGCTCCTCGACCCCTCCCCTGCTCTGAATGAAATCAACATCGTTTTTATCACGATAATATAGTGCGCTGTTAAAAAAAACAAAGCAAGTAATGACAGTGATGGTGTGCGAAAAAAGATCACGACAAAAAAAAAAAGCCATGCACAATGTTATTGACAAAATTTAATGTCTATCAATTTTGAAGGGTCTCTTTTCTTTCATGTCATCAAGGAGTGACAAGGGGCATGGTGGACATTTCATTGGATTGGGTTGGTAGCATTGAGAGTGCCAGAAGAGATTAAGATGCTGTAACACTGGAAGCGGAAATGATGAACGTTTCAAGAGTTCATCCAACATGTTCACATTAAAAATAATAATAAAAAAATAAAAATAAAAAATAAATAAACTGACTTTTTCCACAGAACATCTAAAACATGAATTGTGCCCAAGGTGCCAATTATTTCGAAGTGCCCAACATAAGAAGAAAAATAAAGCTTGCTACAAATCTTTTAACTTAATGGCACCATTTCAGAATACTGCTACGAAAAAATACGCAATAACCTCTCAGTCAAATCAGTTTAGAGGGATATAACATTTAACAAGAGGATGGACTTAGAGGCAATTTACCAAATGGATGCCGAAAGATATGTAAAATACACAAATCAATAAACAAGTATACTTGAAAACAATGTTAGATATGTACCATTTATATTGAAGGATAGGGACAAATCATAAACATGTATTACACTAGCTACCCCCTCCCCCAGAATAGGAAAACAGCAACGGCAGCTGTTTAATACATAAAGGAGCATCATGTCCTGATTTGGCATCCTTACACAGTTACAGCATACCAAGGAAGTCAAAAGATAAAAACAGAAGCAGAATGCTCCCATGAAGGATGGATATGCTCTGAAACAAGTGACAATAGGTTAACCAAGTCAGGAAAGGTAGGAAACAAATATGAAAACCCAGGTACACATGCATTGGGCAAAGCAAGAAGTAAATTGGGAAAAGTAGGTCACTAATTACCTACAAAATAAATTTACCAAGCAGCATCAGTCCGAAATCTATGAATGAATAAGAAAACATGCTTCTACCATTTATATTTTATCTCAATAGGAAAAAAATAAAAATAAAATAAATTAATTAAAAAATATAAGCTTTAAGATACTTTGAGTTTTACAACTTAAAAGGTGCAAAGGTTCCCAAGAAATCAGGACAAATTTACATTTGGTACTGAAAATTTAGCTAACTACAGGCTGCATAAGAAGCCTGATAATATTGGTATCCTCTAAATCCATCCTCCATGACATGGTCAAAAAAGGGGACAAGCATCAAGAACTGTGAGCTTCAGTTCCCAGGGATTGCTAAAGCAAGACAATTGAAGGAAGCGAGCAGGTGAAGCCCACACCTGACGTGCAGACAAAAAAGCAAAATAACTAGCACTGACTGACTGGCCAGATGTTAAGTGTCACAACGGACCATCCCTGGAAGCTGCAGCTCTGAGCTTGGTCTCACACCAACTGTTCACAAAATGACCAGGAAATTTAATAATGCAACAAAAAAAAAAAAAAAAAAAAGAAGATAGAACCATTAACAGTGGCAGCCAGCCTCATGACTGCATTAGGTGTCAAGGAGAGTTTTACGTTAGCCTTGCATACTTACCATCAATGAGAAAACAAAATATTCCAAGTAGTTTAGCAGGTTGCAGGGAGAGTGAGTGTCAAAAGTATGAACTTCCTTAAAAATTGTAACATGCTCACATTGAGTCAGATTGCTAGCAAAATACCACTAAGGCATTCCTGGTCATCTTATCAACGAACATTGCAAACCAGCCCATCCCAGGAGAGTGTAGAAAGATTCAAGTACAAAAAGAGAAAGAGAGAGAGAGAGACAGACTGCTTGTTTAGAAATTTCGGTTGCCGGGGTGGGGCACAAGGGAGGTGTAGATAATCTCTAGCCAGCTGCAGCCCCACACTTACATCGGCAGCCAGGTGAGCTGGCGGCAGTGCGGCCTGCAAGTGTCCGTTCTTCAGCAGCGGGTCTGCGAGCCCGGTATGCAGGAGCGGGGAGGGGGGCAGGCCCAACGGGGGGTGGCCGGCTACCGGCGCCAAGCCAGGGAACAAGGGCATTGTACTTACGTCGGCATGGGCGGGTACGGCATAGTTACCCTGGATGGTATAAGCCTGTCCACCCGCTAGGATCACTGGGCCAGCCACTTGGGGTTTGGGGCGATAAGGGATCGTGGCACCTTTGGGAGGGGACTGAAAAAAAAAAAAAAAAAAAATTTTTTAAAAACTCATTGTAACTTATGAAAAGAAAAATCTACCACAAATTATGCCATGCATTCGAGATTCTTGTAAAAATTTGTATGAATTTTTAATATTAGAATTAATACATGTAACGCAATGCTCTCACCTCGAGCATAACACAGCAGATGTGGTAGATGCACTGTGTAATAGCCTCGCTGGTGCCTGAGATGGTCACAGCACGTTCAGTTGAATTTGGCAGCATTTCAGAAGCTACTTGAATGGAAGCTCCTGTCACCTCACGGATCTCCTTAATCTTCGAACCACCTTTGCCGATGAGAGAACCACACTGGGAAGCTGGCACAATGAGCCGCAGAGTAATTGGTGGGCGAGGGATGCCTGAACTATTTGGGGCACCTTGCATTTCTTGGAACTGTAAGACCAAGAAAATGAGAAAACTTTTTCACAACAGGCTATATAATATAGAAGCAAAATAGAGAAAAAAATACAAACCTCTTCAAACTTCTTGCAAATAAGTGTGAATGCCTTGAAAATAGCATTTGTTGGTCCAGTAACAGTGACGATTCGTTCGGGACATGATCCATCAGAAATATTTATTTTTGCACCAGACTGAAACAAAATATAGATGACCAATCCTACTTATTTTCTGCACAATACAAGATATTTTCTCATTAGCTGTTTCATTAATACTAAAAGGAATTATAAAACAAATCAAGTCAAAATATTTAACTTTATCGCTCTTTTTGTTACAATACAATATTCACAATATAAACTATATAATATTATAACATTTTTACCTCTTCCCTGAATCTTTTGACAATTTCTCCTTTCTTTCCAATAATACTGCCAACTTCCTGCAACAAAAGATACAGTCACTAGAAACAAACTTTTGAGCAACTAGATTACATTCCTCTCAAATTACAATGAATCACAAACCACACACACCACCCAACAATTGGCGAGATTTCCCTGCCAAACTTACACCGCTCCTGATCTTTCAGCAATCGAACACGAGCGCGGCACCGTCAGTGCGAAGCGTCATTCCAAAAAGAGACCATCAAAGATCCGAGATAAATGGCCAGATATTTGTATCTTCAAGGAGAAGCCAGGTCGAAAAAACAATAGGGGACCAGAGCAATTTTTCTAATTACCCAATTAAGTTCAAGAGACCCCGAGATGAGTCATCTAAATCACGGCAGAGGCATCCCGTAGACCGACAGCCCTCTTTTATTTACGCCGTCGCTCGTCTGCGCCGTGCGCTGACATTCCTTCTCCCTATTGTCCCGGGCCGTCCTCGCGGCACGGCGGCTTGCTGGCGCGGTGCCCTAGGTAGAGTCTATTCTGCTGGATTGACCTGACCCCAAACAACCGCCACGAAGCTCCTTGGCTACGTGAGTATATTTAGTTCTTGGCGAGCTCAGAGCACTGTTGTTTTAAATTGTAACAGGAAGAGTGCTGGCGAGGTATCTCTTCGCAGTTCCAACGAGGCCTCGAATTTTGTTAGTTTCTCGAAGCGATACTTTGAGGTGATACACCAGGAAGATTGAATTTGATCATACAGCAGCTCTCAGTACTATTCCACATTATACTGCTACGTTTCGCTGTTAAGAAGCTTACAGAAATTCAAATATGCAGATCCAATATTTCATTTGAAATCGTCTTGAAAGTAAGGGGCACGTCGTAACTGACATCTTCCGTTTCCACAATTTTCACGGCAATATTGGCCATGCGATCTGAATCAGAGTCCCACTTGGCTACTGGGGCGCTTTCTTTAATGTGACGGGAATTCGTGTAACAATTAGGGAGAGCAATTGGAGACCTGTCTTGGTGTCTATGAAAACCAGACAGCGGATCATCACCTGAAAACTGATGTTCATCGCATGTTTCATTTCCTCGCAATTTACATTAAATTTCGATTTATGATGTGATCGACGTACGTTTCATGCCGAAACAGCATTCATTCCGACACAAATGAAACGGTATCAGGTTATGTGACAAAATGCAACGCACTGGAAGTTAATCATTCTGACGTTTAACTTCAAATTGGGCACGAGATAAGCCTAGTCACTTCATGAACTATTCTAACCATTCCTTTTCTAAGTGATGAACCTTGGGTTATTCGAGATTGCCCGGTACAACACGAATTCGATATTCATGCCCGATCCACTATCGGAGGGAGCACGATACTCACTCAAACTTAACGAACTTTAGTAAGTCAATGAAGGAGAACCTTTTATACAAAACGTTTTCACCCTCACCAAACAATTGTATGCAAGTTCATAAAACTGTGACAATCGCTAAGTGAAGGAATCTGTGTTATTTAGCGCCATTTATTTCTTGGTCGCCAACAAACAAAAACCTCGTAGTCGAAGTTCGATAAGAATATCGCCATAAATACTCAGATACAGTATTTACACACGCACGTGCACACAAAACTGCTCTGCAGTTTCACCAACAATATTATTTAACAATTTTCTATATGCCGTTTACAAACCCAGGGAATATTCAGAACGCTTTAATTTTTATGCCGATCCACTCAAAACTTACATTATTCAAAGCAGACATACAAATATACACATTATTCAAAGAATCCGTAAATAATGCTGACACGCTAACTATTCCGATCGACGAATCTTTTTCAATTTTAATTACGGGTCCTTGGGTGCAGGCAAGAAAACCCAGGAAGAATTATATATTATCAGAAATGCGTCGGTAACAGCTAACCTTAGCTCTCTCATTTGCTGCAGTACGCTATTCCACCGCTTGCGCAGACAGAAATCGTCCCTTGGTATTTGGATCTTTAGAGCGCCGGTGAAACTCGCGGTGAACGAACAACCACCGCGCACTGAAAAAACTATAACTCCGAAATATTGGGTACATGCGACCTAATGCGGCTGGATGGCGGCGAGCACCCTGTCGGCCGGTGTTGTGGTGCGACGCGGCGGGTGCGTGGCCGGGGGCCAGGCGGCGCGGCGCGGCGCGTTGCCAGGGTGTGCCCTCTCGCAGTCGATAAATCGCCCGCTTGCCAAGAGCAGAGGCGGCGCGGCTGCCCTCCCGCGCGAACGCACGACGGGCGCTTTCTCCCTAGTCCAAGGCGGAGGGAGGAACGGAAAAAAGTAAGAAGTCAGAGAAACAGGAGGGAAGAGGTACCGAAAGTGAAATAATAAAATTCTACCAGTTTAATTTTTAAAATCAGAAAGCTCCCCGTATATATTAAAATTCGGGAACGTTGTTTTGAGAAAGTAGATTTCTATTAATTATTTGAGAAAGGTCGTCTTCTGGCGCGGTTTAAGCACTTCTATACCTATTAAAATCTTTAAAAAAATGTATTAAATGTGTATAAATGCAAATTCTAACGACTCATTTCTCAAGTTTGTTTTCAGAAATATTCCAAGTGTAAATGGAGCCATCAATCCCAAATATAACTAGTGGAGCTACAGAATGGCACAGATTTTTTCGTTCTAATTAGTTTTCTAATTTCGTCGGTCTGGGTTAGCTTTTTGGACTTGCCACATTCTCTTGCCGACTGCCATCTATCGCCGCCCAAAGCACATTTAAAAAAATCTCAATTTTCGGTTTCCTGAAGACGGAACAGAAATATTACTTCAAGAACATTAAAGAGTAAACGCTCGACCTACATATAAATTTTCATTGAAAAATTTGAAACAGTTTTTAAGAAAATGGCGTTCAAGCGTTACTGTAAACGCGAAATTTGTAGCTCTTTTTCATCGAAGACTCTTGAGTTTTCGAAAAACTTTATTGGAAGTCATTTGAAGCATTTCCATTAACATGCAGTAATGTGTACAAATCGCAGGAAATGTCCGTACAAGACTATTTTTAAAAATAACTAATTAAATTACTAATCAAAAGACGTTACTAGACATCGAATGTTTAGGCACAAAAAATCGTCTTTTAGGAGCCTAAAAAGGCACTGTCATAAGATACATACACAAAACTGTTTGTAATTTTTGTTTATATTATTTTGTAAACTTAAATGCACAAAACAAGTTCGTACATTTTACTGTAAAACTAGATTTACATCTTTACAACTCTTCTACATCAGTAACTTTTCAAGGATCACAATTTCAGATTTGCGACGATTGGGAGACAAACTCAGTTTGAATGCGGAGAAGGATCTCTCAACATCTAATGATGTGACTAAGAAGTACAACACTAGCAATACTGAAACCTTATGGGAATTTACATTTATTTCCACTTAAAATTTCGGTGGCCTCGGTGTATCGACCATGCCTGGTGAAATGGAGAAAAATCAGTTCGTATACTTTTAAGAATTATCTTGTATTTTAAAATACGGAGACGTGGATTGATGATTTCGTAATCAATGATCACTCTGGACCATGGCCGATTTTCCGATATCTTTGCATTATATAAAAAAGCAAAAATAAGCATCATAAAACATCGTCATATATCATCATTTGTCATGATTCGTGCACATCTATTATCGGCCTTTAAATAAGTTCGCTACTATAAAATAGGCATTTCCCTAAACTCGATGTCTAGATATTACATTTGTGTAATTTCTGGAAAACAATGTCATCTAACACACTGCAATTAGCACTATACGTACGATAATTTTGACGAAAACATTTGGAGCTTTTTTAATTAATTAATTAATTTATTTAGTAAATGGCGTTTGAGCGTTTCTGAAAATGCGGAATTGGGCTCGTTTTCAAAGAAACGTTTTGAGTTTTCGAGAAACTTTATAAAAAAATATCATTTGAAGCACATGTACTCGCAAATGTAATAATGTGGAGAAATTGCCGCTAGTGTAAATATTAACGACGCGAGAGGCTAGTCAAAAAAATTACTTTTTTTAATATTTGAAAAAATAAAAAAAGAGCAAGAAGGCATTTATTAATCTAGTAAGTACATTTAGTACTATCACTACCATAAGTATACAGAAAAAAATTGTAGCAGTTTGAGAAAATCTCATACTGTGTTTCATATTTTTTTTAAATTGCCCATATTGCACGATATCTTTCGCGAAAACTACTAAAAGTTTCAAAAATGACCTTACTGAACGAAATAATAATCGAGAACAATTTTTTTTTCAAGGATAAATCTTATCTTCAATTTTATAGTCTTAGGAAAGCGCCGAAGAAAAAAAAAATCAAACTTCTGCAGTTTTCGAAAATTCAGAATTAACAGTGAAAAATCAGACCTATGCCACCTTTGTAAGAGTATTTTACTGTATTCTTCCACGACATTTCAAGAACAAATCTAGAGCCTTCTTTGAGAACTTTTTAAAAATGGTTGGGGCTTGACGTGAAGTACCCCCGAATTTTAAAGAATGTTTTTCAAAACCGCAGAGCTTCGAGTCGAGCAAGATCGATCGGGGAATATATTAGAGTCACTTTTAAATCTTAGTGTAAGCATGTTTCTTCCTCTCTCCTTCTCCTCTTTGTGCGGAACAAGTCTTAAGATTTGTAACGCATTAACCGACTGAATTGAGATTTGCTATCCTACCATTCAGTTCTGAGTTTAATCTCAATCAAATTCGATACGTGACTAAAAAACGGAAATTAAAAGCTTCAATTAATTGTAATAAACCTAATGTGAAACTAACCGTTTTCTAATGAATCGAGAAAATGATTAGGGGTACATCTGGATATGGGAGAGCATACACATAAAAGTCTGGTGTTCAACAGAATCTTACATAGTTCGAAAATGTGGAGTCAAACGTCCAAAAATACAAGAAAAAACTTAAGTATGATGAGAATTAGTGAGCTTAATACCTGCCAAAATTGCTATGTCACTTTCAAAATTACGCCTTCATGTTTAAAAACCACCATCTTTAGTTTCAAGACAAGGTTGATTTCTTTACGAAAAAACGTCGCAAGTTACTAAATTCATAAAAATGGGTAACTCAGACTCATTACGAATTATAAAGCAACAGTGGCATGACCAAGTGAGGCTCACACTGCGGCTGAGAATTGATAACACCTAGAGCGATTGATAGTTAACTGCGTAAAAAATAAAAGGCTAAAGAAATGCCCAGTGCCGCTTTCACAATGATTCAGTGAATCGTCGTATAATCGTCGCAAATGACAGCTTACTTAAAATAATTGAAATGTCCAGCTCAAAAAATATCTCCTTGAATTACAATTAGATGAATCAACTGTTGCAGCAGATTGGCGGTTCTGCGTTTATTTATTATCATGATGAGAGAGAGGAAGAAAACGAGCTAGCGCGTGAACTCTTCCAACTAATTCATCTGAATTGAAATTTTGAAAATGATAGGAAGAAAATTTGATACTATGGGATTAGGTTGAAGTTTGTACGTATGTGCGGAAAAATAAAAACAAAACGAGCATTATTTTATGTTTGCAAATTTAAAACTATATTTAAAAGCTTAATCGTCGGAGTGTTTTTTCACCAATTATACTAGCATCCATGTAATCCAGATGGTACACGCAAGATGAACTATTTAAGGGAATCCAACATCCGTAATGAACTGAAGGCATTTTCTTTTCACGTTGGATGAGACTTGTATCAATGTGTACCAAAAATTTAGAATTAGCATTTGATGTAGGCAAATTTAAAACTATGATCAGTCAAATGCTGAGATTATGACTTGCAATTTCTTTTACACTCGTTTCATTCAGAAGACAAAAGAAAAATTTCATCTCCCTCTACTAACTGCATCCAAATAAGAAACTTTATTAAGAGAAAGATAAATTCAAACTGAAACGTAGCAGTTACGATTCGCCAATTATTCTAGCACTCGAGCAATTCAGATAGGCCACAAAAGTATATTCCTTCTGTTGAAGAGCACGCAGCATTCATACTGTACGCACGGTAGTTTTTTAAGTTAGGAATATTGGATCAATAAATACCATACATTCACAATTTGTCTGCAAATTTAAAACCACGTTTGAACATTCAAACGCGGAGGTTATGACTTGCAGTTACTTTTGCACTAGTTACATCCAGATGAGAAAATAAAAATTTCCCCTCTCCCTACTAAGTGCATAGCTTCAACCGTGAAACACCCAATTAAAGAACAAACTCTTCATCAAAAGAAAGAAATTCAAATTCTCAAACGTAGCAGTTACGATTCGCCAATTATTCTAGCACCCGAGTAATTCAAATAGGACACAAAAACTTATATTACTCCTGTTGAAGAGCACGCAGCTTTCATACTATTCGCACGGTATCTTTTTTTAAGTTAGGAATCTTGGATCAACGAATACTATACATTCACAATTAGATTTGTCTGCAAATTTAAACCCACATTCGAACATTCAAACGTAGAGGTCATGACTTGCCGTTTATTTTGCACTAGTTACATCCAGATGAGAAAATAAAAATTTCCCCTCTCCCTATTAAGTGCAGAGCATTTATTAGATCTGCCTGATTGAAGTTGAAATGGTTATTTTTATTTTGGGTGCTTTTTACATAAAGCCCCAACTACTTTACACAATTTTCTAAATATCGCTCCATTTTTTTCTCGAATATAGCGAAGTACATTGACAAAAATGGCGCAGGTTCGATTTTTTCTCTAAAATAGCAAAATCTTACATTATTCCCAGCGACTTCCTACAATATTAAATAGAATTTTGTTTTCTAAATGAAATATGTTCAAGTAGGATCTTTAAACAGTGGCATGTACTTTTTATGGGGGGGGGGGATAGTTTTTGGGAAAATTCCAGTGAAACCCAGAAATTACATTAATAAGATTTTCTCAAACCTGCTAACTTTTTTTCTCCGATTTTATAAAAATATCGAACTCGTCCGATTTTAATTAAAGTATCTGCAAATTGCAATGTTCAACTTTCATTTTCAAGCTTGGGTGACTCAGGTTGATACAGTGGACTTTAATTGCTTACTATTCCTAAGTAACCGATTTCGAAACCCAGCGTGGGCAAACGTGTTTGCAGGTTCAAGTAGTATTACAATATTACGTTACCTTTACAAATAATGCGAGAAAATTCAGCATCTCTAATTTATCACCTTACGGGTAATACATCAACGAACAGAGGCGGGATTCAGGGAGGACAACAGCCCCACCCCCCAGTGTAGAGGCAATTTTTTTTAAACATTTCATTTCCAGAATCTTCAAATTTAAATCATAAACGATTGACTTTTTTCAGTATTTTGAGATGAAATTTAATAATTAAGCAAACAATTTTATTAAGCAGAGCTTAGCATGGTACATTCATAAATTGGTGAAATTTAACACCATATTACAAGACGTGCGGGATAATGTTAAGCATTTCTGTGAATATTCCGTATTCATAAATCATCTTTCAATTATTTTGCTTTTAAACGTTATTTACCTACAAATTTAACAGTTTCGTGCTTTAAGCACAAGTCATAACACTCGAATTAACATCATTATATTATGATACATTATATGAATAACATCATTATATTATGAACTCTAATTACAAATTCCCTAGAGTTCTTAAATATTTCCAATGCCGAACACAAGGCGCTTCTCGCGAAATGTTTCCTGAGTCCGCGGAGAGATAAAAAACGTTTTTTTCGGCATTCTTATGGAAGTATATGGAATTCTTACGTATTTATGGAAGCATAGTCGGGAAACTGAAAATTTTAGGCCGTTGTCCATGCGCTTAAACGATTTTATTTCACAGAGATTCAGAAAAATAAATTTATCAACGCTGCGAAACGTGCGGATTCAAAATATGCGCTGACTAACTTACCTGTGATCTGGCAGTTCTAGTGTGAACATGCAGTGTTAAGAGATAAAAAAACTGCGAGTTTACAATTTTTGAAAAAATGAAGTGAAAATATACGAAACAGGTTGAGTAAAACGATTTATTATATTGTACATTATAAGTATATTTTTCCATTATAACGCATGATATAATGTATTTGTTTGGGGCCAAGTTGTACACTGAGAGAAAAACGAATCTGTTATCTCAACTGATACTTTGTGTTATATTCAATGTTATAATAATTTCACTTTTCTGTTCTTATAAACTGGAATCTGCTGTTTTAATCATAATGTCGGTTCCATTATTATAAAAAAGTTTCATTTTTTGAACAGAACAATTTTCATTACAAATGTATAAAAATCACTAACATAAATGCACAGAACCGTTGAAGCCATTTTCATAGGTTATATAAAGTCAATGTGATTTAAAGACGGGGAAATAGCAAAAATGTTTTATTTTTTAACTACAGCTCAGCACTCGAAACAAGTGGTGCTACAGAATGGCACACTTCTCTACTTATTAGTTTTCTAATTTCTTTGGCCTGGGCCACCTTAACAATCTTGCCCCATCCTATTGCCAGCTGCAATCTATCGCCGCCCAAAGTACATTTTTTAAAAATCGCCACCCAAAATACTATTTTGACTAATGGTGAAACCGAAATATTACTTTAAGAATATTAAAGAAAAGTAAACTTCGTCCAATAAGGAAATTTTTGTTTAAAACTTTGGAGCAGTTTTAAGAAAATAGCGTTTCAGCGTTACTGTGAATGCGAAATTTAATCTTTTAAGTTTTCGAAAAATTCATTGAAGTCATATGAAACTCTTCCCCTCAGAAATGCAATATTGTATAGAAATCGCTGGAAATATGCATATTAATGATGAGTGATATTTAAAAAAATTACACTTGTGTAAATTTTATTAAAAAAAAGAATACAGCAAAATTATTTTGTCATCTTAAACGGAGCATTTAGCCCTGCCCCTTGTTAAGAGTTTGAAGAAAAAAAATGGAGTCCTTTTTGAGAAAACGGCACTAGAGCGTTTCTGAAAATGCGAAATTTTGAGCTCGTTTCAAAGAAAACTTTCGAGTTTTCGAAAAACTTGATACATCGTTTAAAGCACATTTATTCGTAAATCTAATACTGTGATCAAATCGCCGCTAATGAAAATATCGACGAGAGAGAAGTTAAAAAATTACATTCTTGTAATTTTTGAAAAACAAAAGAATAGTAGAATATGGCGTAGTGCGTTTATGTCATCGAACACGGTACACTTGGTATTATCTCTACCAAAAATTTAACGAAAAAATTTGGAGCAGTTTGAGAAAATCTTAATTTTGTAATTTTTGAAAATTGCAAATATTTCACGCTCTATTGCACGAAAACTACGAACATTTTCAAAAAAAGCCTACATGACCTTAATGAAAGAACTATTCATGGGTAACAAATTTCATTTGAAGGAAATATCTGTCTTCAATTTTATAGTTGTAGGAAGACCAACCAAAATATTCGAACTTTTCCAATTTTCGAAAATTCAGAGTTAACCGTGAAAATGGGACCTATGCCACCTTTGTAAGTGTACTTTATTCTATTCTTACATGAAATTTAAAGAAAAAATTTGGAGCCGTTTTTGAGAAAATTTTGAAAATTTCCGGGGGTTTCATGTCAAGTATTCCCAAGTTCTAAAGGATGTTTTTCAAAATTTCAAAGCTTTAACTAGAGGTCAGGGATTTTTTCAATTTGAAAAAACGTATGTGTGATTTGGATAATTTTTGAGAAAACTGCGTTTGAGCGTATCTGAAAAAGCGGAATTTTCAGCTAATTAAAAAAAAACTGTCGAGTTTTCGAGAAACTTTATATGACATTATTTAAAATAGATGTACTCATAAGTATACTAATGTGAAGAAATTGCTCCTACAGACGTGGGAGACAAGTCAAAAAAGTTAGTTTGGTATTTTTTGAAGAAAAAAACAACAACAAAAGAATAGAACAATATGGTGTTTATGTTATCGTGTAGACTTCATTTGGCACTAACCGCAGCGAAGAGTTAAAGAAAAAATTTGTTGTTGAGAAAATTTTGTTTTGTTGTTTTTAAAAATTGCAAATATTGCACTCACTATTGTACGAAAACTACTAAACTTTTCAAAATAATGAACTTGACCTTCATGGAAGAACTAAATATGAAGAATAAATTTCTTTTGAAGGAAAAACCTCTGTCTTAAATTTTACAGTAGTAGGAAGACGCCGAAAAGAAAGGAAAAACAAACTTATGCCATATTCGAAAATTCAGAGTTAACCGTGAAAATCAGACCTATGCCACCTTTATAAGAGTATGTTACTCTATTCTTACAAGAAATTTAAAGGAAGGAAGGAAAAAAGACCATATTTGAGAAATTTTTTAAAGTGCGGCAAGGGCTACAGTACCCCCAAAAATTAAAAAAATGTTTTTCAAAATCGTAGAGCATCGGCTTAGGCTAGAATGGCTGGGGTTCTTCAATTTGGGAAAATCCAACGCATGATTTAGGTGCGTGTTGTTTACTTAGTAAACCAGACGGACGAACGGACGTTTAACCGTCAATTGATTTTTCGGTATCAATAACCCACAAACCATGAATGTTTGCTACACGCGTTACACATTTTTTTCTAACTTTAGCAACTGTATTTATTTACTTCTTCCTAATTATGGCCCGGCAGTACGTGTTTTTTGCCGAAAATATGCAGTTTTTCGCGCAGCATTACATAACTTTCTCTCTATTGCGTAAGTGTAAGCGAGAAAGTAAAAATGTTTTGTTGATAATATAAATTATTTCCTAATTTTTCAATCAGATAAAATATTAAGTTGACGAAAAAAAAATTTAAAAAAAAAAAAAAAAACCTGCTTCGCGCCGTAGAGGGTGTGGGTGGTGTGTCGGGGCAAAGAAAACGTACAAAAATCTTCGTTTTAATGTTAGTTATAATGTAACTGCCCATATGTCACTTGGTTTAGGTCAACTTTTGAACCATAAAATACCATCTGAAGAAGAAGAAAGAGAGAGTGACTTCTTTTACCTATGATAAATTACAACCTCTAAGCCCATTTATTAACCGATTCTTAAACGAAAGATCGCCGACCCTTACATAAAATTGAAATAAGATATATAAACAATTTGTCCCAGCAACATCGACGTTAATGGATCCTTCGGTGCGATTTTGAGCGTCATTTCTGAGGGACGCGCCACATGAGGATAGATAGCATGCTGGAAACTGTTAAAGCCGTTAACCCGGGACGCGCTGTGCATTTCGTTGCATGGAACACGCTCCTCAACCAATCAGTTTCCTTTGCAGGAGGACGCGAGGGTGTGATGGTGTGGCGAATGAGGAGGGAGGGCAACACAGCAGCCGCTGCCGCCACCGAATCCCGATATTGGCTGCATCGAGCTGCGCAACATCAAACAGCGGGCGGAGTGGGCGCGCCAAATGGCAGGCACACGCTCCCACGCGCCAGACCGCATGCAACGGAGGCGGTGGCCTGGGGAGCAGCGAGCGGGGATGAGCAGGAGCCATGTCACGACGTAGGGTGAACTCAGGCTATTTTGATTCGACGGTGCCTAGAGATGTGGCTGGGTATGCGACATCGATTGTATGTGAATTGAGGAAAGTAGGAATGGATTATTTAACATGCGGTTGTCAGCAGAGAGTGTCGTAGGTGGTCAGGATGAGCAGTATCTGGCAGTGGGTATTGTGAGCGGTAGTGATAACATCTGGCAAGATTGGCGGGCAACGCCCCAGGTTCGCTCTCCGCTCGTAACGTGATCAAATGCTGTCCCTGGCGCTTTGACCGAGGCGGGCGCTGTGGTCGACCCTGTTTACAAGCGCCGTCGCCGACGCGCCCGCTGCTGACGACGGAGGGCGAGCGAGTGGCTGCTGCTCCTGTTGCTGCTGAAGAGGAATTGCTATGCACGGGCATGGACGCTGGCCGAAACAATGTTGCCTCAGTGGAGCAACATGTCGACGCAACTATTGACAGCAGTTGGGTTCGTCGTCATCGACTGCACATGGGATGTCAAACAAGCAGCAAAATGGCGTTGTGTGCGTCACCAAAGCGGCACGTTTTCGGGTTTCATCTCGGCTTAATAAACTATTATTGCAACAAATTTACATGAATGTGCGCGGTCTTGCAAAGTCCGTTCCAGTATGGATTACGTAAGTTTTTCTTTCTTGCAATGTTTTTCAAAGCTATTGTCGTTATTTTAAATGAATAGACAGAAATGTTCGCCAATAGTATTTATATTATTTGAACAATGATTCCTTTAAACATTCCCGTCCTTTACCTCCTACCAGGGCCTTTGGCAGTAGTGTGCAAATGGAGTTGCAGGTCGAATTCACAGTTTTCAAACAGTTGTGCGGTAGAAGGACCAAACGCCGTTTGTGGTCCGGCGCCAACAAACCTCGTTTCCAATGCCAGAAGAATAGTCGAAGTTACATTATTGTTTATGATAATACGTCAGAATGAATAAATTCAGAATTCTTATCTTTCACTCATACAATGACTTGCCTTTCTGTCAAGAAAACTGACGCTTGGAAATTATGTACTATATTGTTGTATCCCCCACCCAATATCAATTTTATAAGACATATCTAACGCCATATACCATGATTCACCAGTAAAACCTTGGGAAAAAAACTTTTCCATCAAGTTTATTAACAAAAATCATCAATAAAATTCTCAAAAAGCAATGACATTTTCTCAAAACAAACTTTCAAATTTCAAAATAGATTTAGTATACAAATTGCTATATACATTCTTTATTTTTAATCTTTCTTGACATACGAGTATGCTAAAGCAAATCTTAGGGTTCATGCATCGTTACACCATTACCTAATAGGCAAATACTTGAAAATTACTGACCTAACTTTTCTTTACTGAAGTTAAAATGTGTAGAAAAAAATATTAAATTTCCTTTGTGCTTTGCAGAGACTTAAAGATAACAGCTAACCTATTAGAAGAAAATGTTTTGGTAAAGTACTATCTATTTGTGTATTAGATAGATATTACTTTTATTCTGTTAGTATATGGAAAAATCTGCAGGTAAAGTCCAATAAGATGACGTGCTAGTGGTACCTAAACAATAAGCAGGTACACCATGGAAAAATCTGCAGGTTAAGTCCAATAAGATGACGTGCTAGTGGTACCTAAACAATAAGCAGGTACACCAAGTTCTCATATTAACTGCACATTTGTACTTGAATGCAAACGCACTGGTACTTTCATGGTTGGCTGCCAACTCCTGCCAAGTGGAAGTAGGTTAGTGATAAATTGCATAACGTTATTATATCCTCTTCCAGGTTTCCACGTCAATAATTTACTTATAAATAGCCGAAGTCTACTTGTGTGAAATTAAGCACTAGCACTGAATCTGAGAGCATTCTTAACAGAGAAACTGAAATGCGAT
Source organism: Teleogryllus occipitalis (assembly GCA_011170035.1). Lineage (NCBI taxonomy): Eukaryota > Metazoa > Arthropoda > Insecta > Orthoptera > Gryllidae > Teleogryllus > Teleogryllus occipitalis. The sequence goes on from BLKR01015454.1 coordinate 49,617, forward strand.
TTTACTATTTGTGGTCATTTTAAATAATATAATGCAAATGAAGTTTGTTCGCCACGGTAATTAGTAATTGCAAAAAGGGAAACCTTTTCCACAGTAATTGTCAAAACTTACAATTATGACTAGGTGATGAAATGTAAAATAATATTTTTACTTTCAAATGTATACTTTAATCCATTGTTTTCTAAATAGGATAGGTACTTTACTAGAATACTTTTATAACACACCTAATAATTTTTAGATAAGATCTCAGATATGATCAGTTTATTAATATTTTTTTAAACAATTTGAACTGGGTAAAATTAGTCAATATGCCTGTTTCCGCATATCACATTGAAACAGAACATGCGTGCTTTCTTCGTCCTGGTCGACATTGTAGCGGCGAAGGCGGGCCTACTTCAGGCTTCCCAGCATCTAATTTTTGTAATGCCTCCACTGCACCCCATAAGCCGCTTGCGGAAGCCCTACCTGCCGGGAAGCCCCGTCAATTCCTGTAAGGGAAGCGACCGCCGCCGATTGGGGATCTTGGGTTGGCAGAGCCAACGACAGTACAATATACTAAGCACCATTTTAATGTGTCTATCCAAATCTTCATAACTCCCGCTTAGTAGTAAAGAGTAACAACTTCTCACAATATTGTCTCTTAAATAGTAATAAGTTTTCTTTAAAACTTAAGTATCGCACTGCTAATTAAAAAAAAATTAAACAAAAATTTAAAAACTAACCATCATCGCTCAAACGCAATAAAAACAATCATTTGAAGTATGGCAAACATTTTTCACTACAGAAACGAGTAAACTATAATATGGAAATTTACAAAAGAAAAACCTCATGCCAGAAAAATCGTTAAAATATAGGGTAAGTATTAGGATGTAGCCACCAGTCAAGATTTAGTAAGCGCGTTAGCAACTTTGATATCCACGCTGATGGACATGAAGACAAACTAAGTCCTTTCCGAATTTAGAATGAACCTACATGATGAGATATCAGAATCGCACACAAGTAGTAGTGATATCTAGCCTGGATGTAACTGGGAATACTCTTAGTCATGCGATAAAATTTTTTAAGAATAATATCTCTGGAATACGTCAAACATTTCCTGAGAAATCAATCAATAACGAGTTTAACTAAGTTCTTATTAGACCAAGATGTAGACGTTTTTAGATGTTTTTCCCCTAGTTTTTTATACTGCTTGCATACAGGACATCAAATTGACATCACATTATTATTTTTTTCAACTTCCCAACGCTTGTTTCCCTTTCTTAATGATTTGCCCAATCTTCCATCGTTTGCCTACAATTTCTGAGTTGAAGAATTCGGCCTACATGTCATTGTCTTCATTGTTCAGTGAGCGGAACCAATAACCTGGTTATGATTCCCGAACTAAAGTTGAAAATTATGGGCATTGCATAGCGCTGCAGCTCATCGGGGGTTCTCGTCGTTTACGCAGCTTGGCAGAGGACTCTCGCAGTCTAGCTGCTACTGCGCTGCGGAGTATTGATCCCCACACTTTCAATTTACACGTAATGACTCATTAAATTGCCACTTAGGCAAATCTCATCTTGCTAACAAAAATTGAGTTTGCACAGGATGCTCCGGAAACGCCTCTCCTGTCCGGTGAAGGATGGTGCGGGGAGCTGCGGGCGCGCAAACGTCATTATAACTCCTCTTTCACAGATCGATGCGCCCGAAACTTCACTTCTCTTGCAAAAGCCCCGGTCGTTTCAAAACAGAAACTCTCGTACTGGAAACTTCACGAACGGAGATAGATATACATGTATAAGAACAAACGCACGAGGATGCGAGGTAGTCTGGGTATGTGGGACCTGTAGAGGGTCTAATGTAATTAATAGCCTGGGCGTCTTCAGCACACTAGGGCACAGAAACTACGAGGCGAAGATAGAGATGATGAGAAAAGAGAAAGAGCATAGTGGATGCAGCGCTAGCCCCAGAGCACCCGCAAGTCATCTGAAAGCACTCACCTTGCCCTGCATGATGAGCCGGATGGTCAGGGTAACGGTGGGGTCATCGTTGGGCAGGGGTTTAATGGAGTCCATGGAGTCCATGCTGAATACTGTAGTGTGTCGGGCCACTAACGGCGAGAGGGCGGCAGACAGACGGTAGCGGTTGGGGCCGGTATGGGGGGTTGGTGATGCTCACAATCAGCTCACTTCACTCTGCACACACAACACGAGAACAACACACATTAGGCCTGCTATCAAAGTGGGCAGCTTTTAATTAACAAAAAGGATTCAAAATAATCCTGGAAGCAGAATCCAATATTAGGAGAACTACTAATATGCTCTGAACCGGAGATGAAGTAAGAGCTGCAACAAGAATAGATGTAGGGTCATAAGCCTTCATATATTCAAGTTTACAATGAGGCTATCATCGTTTTTTATGTTTTCTTTTTACAATGGATATAGGTAAGAGCGAGACAGAACATACACTAAACTCTTCATGCTATAAATTATAGGCACCATACCAATGTCAATATGGGAGCGTGATGAAATATACAGAAGGTAAACGCCAAACAAAAACAAAACAAAAAAACCGCATCGAACATACACACATACACACAAAACCACTGGGACAACAGGCTTGACTGTACAATTATAAAGCATTGCAATTCTACGTCTACAACACAGAGCACAAGGGAAATTACCACATAAAATAAAAACCAACACCGTTCAAAACCAACACGCTCCGATGCAACTCGCGCGTGATACTAAAAAAACCCAACTGAATATAACTCGTGAACGGCGAGCGGAGAACGGCCGAAATGGCGAATACGCGGGAGAGAATTCAGAGGGAGGCAAAAAGCGACGTTCGGAGGCATCGGGCAGCGGAGCTGGGGTCGCCGGTGGTGCGCTTACCTGCAGACGGGGAGAGGGCGTCTGAGGCGAGCGGGCGCAGAGACGGCTGCTACGCTAACCGGATTGCCTGCCTCTGCGGCGCCCTCGGCCCCTCCCGAGTAGACGCCTTACAACTGCCCCGTTCATCCGTGTCACATTGCATAGTCTCGGGCCGCGAAGGGCGCGCGGACGGACAGGAGCCCGCGCTCATGCCTCTGACTGAAGCCCCAAGAAAGCTGGCACGTCGCTCGCAGCGAAGGTTTCGTAGGGGTTCCCATCTGATCGACGAGTAAGGGATCGATTCGATGGCTAAACAGGAAGGGTCGACCTGTTTAGTCGAATTATAACGAGACTTAACGGGGTACATGTCTCTTTGCAGTATCATACAAATTCACGCCCCCCTTCACGAGATATAAATTATATTTCACGTGCGAGTAAGTAAATACCTAATATTTTAGGTAATACACAACCTGGTACCCACCCTAGTTTATCTTATTGTGTTTTTGTGATGTATGCACAGATTCATTTCGCTGCAGATTGCTGTAATACAGCCTATGGTGAATGTACAATAGCATGGAAAATTACAAAGAAAATTGCAGCAAGCTAAAAGTGACTAATTCGCGGGGAAATTGTGAGCCAAATAAAATTCTGCTCCTAAACATCCGATTAGCAACAATTTAGTGACTTTTCATAAAAAACAAACAACTTTTACGCTCTTTTTGGTAACTGTAATGGTCATTGTAAGGAATTTACTCTAATACAACTAATAAACTTGTAATGCATACTATAATATAACTACAATATAAGTTTTTGGTCACTGAAAGGAATTTACTTCTAAATCGGGTGAGATGCATCCTAGAAGAGTAATAAGCTTGTAAGACATGCATATTAACAACTACGTCACAAAAAACGTATCAATCCCAATCGTCTTGAGAATTAGACGCGTATGGAATGTGAGAAGTTATTCTCTTTCCAAGGATATTAATAATACACTTGAGACGAAATGCATGGCTTTACTCCCGTTTCGTATAAATTTGAGAATAAACCAGCTTTTTGACAAGTATTCAACTATTTTCACAAACAGCTTAAAGCAGGGATGACAAATGTACCATGTGTATTCATCTTCACAAAATATGAGAGGCATTATACATGCCTGGAATTCTGAATAATACGACTTTTCAAACCCAATAACCGACAAGTTTCACATTTAACAATGTAGCATGTTAACCAGAGTCTACCCGCTAAGACTCCGAGAGATTTCCTCCCTCTTACATGCTTCGGCAACACATTAGTCATTTCTCAATTGAATGATTCGCGCAAGCCCGCAGTTTTCGTGAGGCAGAAGCAAAGGTTCGTAGGCGGGGGAGGCGGCGGCACGTGCGCAGCCACGGGCGACGTGGGCCGTGAGGCGCAAGTCTCCTGCCAGAACAAACACGCGTCCTGACAGGCGGGGGACGGGGCGCGTGAGAGTGAAGGCGGCGTGGGACCCCTCATGAATGGAGCGCCTCGGGCGAGCGCCGAGAAAGACGTCCCGTCCGCCGCCCACTCGAACGGCTCGCGAGACTCCCAATACCCGCTCGTTCGCAGTTCGCGCCCTCGGCGCGCCGCACACTTCCTTCAATGGCACATACGCACACAGTAATTAGTGTTTCCAATTATTATCATTATTCTTAATAACACGAATATTTAGGGGAAGAAGCAGTTCATTAAACACATTCGATATTTACATTTAGTCACTGGATTGTGGCTCGTGGATGTGCGATCTCTCTTTGACCAAAATCTCTCTAGTTCAGAATGTCGACGAATGAAATGGCCTATTAATTTCAACGTAAATATTGATATACAATATAGCAATCTTGACGATATTTACATTCGATGAATAAACAGAAGTTGCAACTAGAGATATTAAAAAATTCTCTCCGCTTAAAAATGTGCGATCGAATTGTGAACGCAATAGGCGAAAACGGGACATCTTTCTGAATTTGAATTTCATATTTTTTAAAGAAATTATTTAACATTTCCTTGGAATCACGTACAGTATTCGTTGGATGAGGGTGCTTCTGTGCGGTGGTAGGGAGTGGGCGTGCTGACTGGGAACGGTATGCGCGTTTCATACCCGAGAGCGACAAGCCGGCGTGACTAACAGCGCTGCATCTCAGACTGTCTACCCCGAAAGGCGGTGAGCAAAAACGTCGGGAGGAAATCCTGATATCCTGATATTTTCTTTTTATTTCTGTAAGTACACATTTTACGAAGCTATTATATCATCAGGTTTTAGTGGCATGTGCAACAGGCGCCGGTTTGTGATATTGCCACAAACTGGCTTTCTTCCACATTATAGTTCCATATAATGAAAAAAGTGTGTTTTTGACATGTCGTTGCTATGATCTAGTGTTTCACAACTCGAGAAAGATAAGACTACCTCACGACTGTGAAACATTGGATGCATCACCGCATATCCGAAATGAAATGGTTTTTGAACATTTTTTGAAAGTCATAAAAAGTTGTATTTTACGATTATAGCAGCAATTTCATTACATTAACATTGAAGTTTTGCCTTAGGCTGATGAAAACGAGTAACTTAGGGTTTTATTAAAAAATCTTACGTACGAACAAAACCCTTTACTTTCTATTAGGAAAATGCTATGAGCATATTTCTAGCGTTCGGAGGCAGTGTGCTCCCAGGCGTCAATTCGCTTCCCAGCTTCCGGCGCTTCGGACAGCGTGAGAAGCGGGCGATGAGGGGAGAAGCAGAAAGGAGACCGCTGTTTACCCGACCTGTCACATGTGCCCACAAGACTGACATGGGCGCGCGATCACTTACGCCCATACGGAGCGCGTCGCTGCTACTGACAGCGCGATCGCTGGCCAGAGGTAAGGGCAGGAGTGGGGAATAAGGGGCAGAGATGGGCTTAATTAACGCTTGACAAAAGAAAGGCAAGCAGAGATCAGGCAGCAACGGCACGAAAGAAGAGCTAATTAGATATATTCGAAAGCAGATCGCTTAATAAAAAAGAAGTGATGGAAGGGAAGTGAATGACGTGCCTTATTTAAGATTCTCGTTATATGTAACGGATACGCGAGTGATGTGGACAAGAGTTACGAATCGTGATTCATTGACACGCAGATTTCATTCTAATGGAAACTTCAAGTTTCAATAGACGCGCTCCATGAAGGATTGTATTCCAAACATCATGGTCATTCTGCCAGTCAAGTAAACTGTTTACGTTCATGTATAACAATCTCTCATTCTTTAATAATTGGGATACACACATTGGCTAAAGTGACGTTTACCATCGGCTCCGCAGATTGTTCTTGAGAACAGGAAACGAAAACAAACGTTTGTCAACAGGAGTGTATACGCGGAAGACGTATAACCAAGGACCGAGCCGAGACTGAGACAACGAAACGTCTTTTGTTTTGGTATTGCAAAACGAACAAGGCACGCGGTCGCAAACACAAAACACAAGAAAGGTGTCCTGTGAGATGGAAATGGTGCATACAGCATAAAAACAAGCGATGCTTCATGCTCGAATCTGCGTGTTCGCATACGTCATGTTTTTCACTATTTGGGCACGGCGCCCGGAGTGGACACTTAGACAGCCTATGTGGAGCTCCAGAAATCTTTGAACTGCTCTTGGCTGGTGCTACAAAACTCGGCGAGTAGGATGGGGGTGAGGGCCACGCATGCTCCGCCGCACCGATCATCACCCGACGACGGAGCGAGGGCGCGTCTGCACAGCCTTCCCCTCCAAAGCTGCTCGCGGGGCAAGTACTGTTGATTACACTTGGATGTATTGAGCATGTGGAAATATCACAAATATTTTTTTAAAAAAATCCAAACTACGCCTTTTATAATTTGGATTATTATATGTGGGAACATATACAATTTTGCAGTCATATTCCGCAGCTACAAACCGAATGCTTAGTGGAAGCTGTTCCGTGTATTCACATTCTAAAAGATTACGCTATTATAATGTGGAGAAGTAACTTACGTATTGCATAGAACAACTTTTTATTTATCTGAGGAGGAAAAAACATCAGTTATCAAACACAATTTCCGCGAAAGACCACTGTTCGGAAGAACTATGATTATCAAACGTACTTTTAATAAAATAATACAACACTTCAGGCACTCTTAACAATGTTAAATAGATAAACTAAAATAATGTTAACGTGTAATTTAGAAGAAAATCTCTCTTCAACTCAAAACATTTTCTCCTTTTCATGTTCTCCTTTTCTTATAACGTAAAAACTTTTGTCGTAGAGAATGGAGGCGGCTAGAACGACCGATCGGAACTTATTTAAAATTAATTTAAGAGCCCAAAGGGAACACAAAAATGTATTAGAATTATTACAAAATGCAAATACAAAGGAAGGATGTTCATATTTCATGGGCACACAATGACCTACACATTTTCATTTCCAACAACTCAAAAAGTTGAGAACAATGATTGATGTCTTTTACTAAGTGCTTGCTGATAATTTTTAGTTACACTAAAAAAACTAAGCTATGTTATTATTTACAATTATTTCGCATTAACGATGTGCTCCAGCAATATTATTACCCACCTAAGTTTTTTTTGGTTCATTATCTTCTACAAACCTCACAGAGTGTATAACGAAAAACAGTTTTTCGCGTAAACCCTTTCGACTATAGACAACACGTTCGCATTAGTTATTCCACTACACGAAAATACAACAATATTCGCGTGCAATCCTTTTGGACCTACCGGCCAACGATTTCTATGTGGACGCGTGTTTAACGGAGCAGCGAGGCAAGTGTCTGGTCCACGCGCATCTGTACAACGCGTAGGCCTCAACAAGGCGAGTTTCCGCCAAGCGACAAAGACTGGGGGCATGCGTGCGCCGGCGGTTGGCGACGCGATGCGCTCTCCACAAAAATAAATCAGCGCCGCGGGAGGTGCTTCCCCTCCTCACCATACCCCTGCCATGTTACTACTTGCATACTCCCATGCCGGGACTTATGAATGTTGCTTAAATACCCCTCCCGCTTTCCGATTACAGTAAATAAAGACGCAGATGCAACGCAGTTTGACTTTTTCTCAAGCAGTGAAAAGGAACGTGGAATGTCACCAAGATAGAACATCCATGACCTACTAACACGCTCGATACTTTACAATAAAACTGAACATTAAATCTAGTGTTCTCTTTTCTTTTTAGCGTGATTTCACCCCGGGGAAAACAAAAACGAATTAATCTCATGAGAAAAGGTCTATATTTATCCAGGAGTCTACCATTGTGCTGGCACTATTATACACCCGTGCTTCCCCAGCCAACAATTTCGGAGTGTTTATGCCAGTTAACGCGGTTCTTCTGGCGGCCACGCAGAAATCCTGAGACATCTTTAGCACCTGATTTCAGACGATTCGTGGAGCCTCGATAGCTAACGAGAGCCCCTGCCGAACGAATCCGTGGTGCAGCTTAGTCCAAGGTTATCAGTCAAGCTGTTCGCGGGCTGTCGCCACTACCCTCTCCGCACCGACGAGGCCAACAGGTGTGGTGGTGGTGGTGGTGGTGGTGGTGGTGGTGGTGGTGGTGGTGGTGGTGGTGGCGGCGGCGGCGGCGGTGGTGGTGGTGGTGGTGGTGGCGGCGGCGGTGGCGTTGGCGTTGGCGGTGGCGGTGGCGGTGGCGGTGGCGGGGTGGGGTGAGGTTGGAGGGAGACGCAAGCAGCGTACGTAGCTCTTTTGCGAACACACTGGCCCTGAAACTACTTTCATGTTTACGAATAAGTTCTCTGAAATATGGAAACGTCGTCGACGTCATATCTTTCCGCGGAACATTTTCCCCCTACGAGCACAAGGTCGTAAATCGGCGGACGGGAATTCGGAGAAGTAATATCCGCGTAGGAGGCTCAACTTCAAATGAAACTGAATTCCGCGTTTTCCCCCCCTCTTCCCAAGAAGAGGTTACACATTTTGAAATGTCGGGGCTTCATAAACTCCATGTATTTATTACAAAATCACTGAGGATAGAATTGGAGGTTCCATGAATAAGATTTTATTCAATACCGATCAAGCAAACACCCCCCCACACACACACACACACAAAGAAAAAAGTTATATTTTATTTCCTCGATGCAAGCAAGTCACGTGAATACACCTAAGATGAAACCACTTACTTACATCTAGTTACGTCTCAGAACGGAATGTCTAGTATGAAAAGTAGACTAGTGCCTAGGTTCCACGATTTTGAAGGTGAAGGAATCAGTATTTATTATCCTGAGCGTTCTAGGCCTTTTAAGCCCCTATTCGGTAAATGATACAGATGTAAAAATATGCAAGTTTTGGCAATGAAAATTGCATACCGGAAGAATACACAACAAATTTCACAATACTAAAAAGCTTAATTTAATGATGCATCGAGCTGAATAAGAAAAGTTTTCAGGATTTTTATTGACGTGACTGACCATCATTAATTTGATAGAATACGTCAAGATAGATTATTACATCTCCTGAAAGTTATACAAACGCATACATGTCGAATTTAGGCACGGAATACATTGACCTATGTAAAGCAAAGTGTCTTTCTAGAGGATACCGATAGTTCAATCCACAGTTGCCTACTTTCTACGAAGTCGCATTCCCTACGCCTCGCGCTAAGTCGTATCCGTAGGGATTTTGAGAAAGCGGCCACAATAAAACAATCGGAGCCGTCCCTCGCGGGACTTGGAGCTAATGGAGAGCCGGTCATGGCTGCGGCAACCCCCGCGATATCAGTGCCTCTTTTGTGCGACTGTGAAGCGCCGGCGGGCTGCGCTGCGACTTTATCAAAGGCCATTCAGGAACATCTGCCGAATCTGGCGCGGGCATTCGGGGGAGGCGGAGCGCGCGGGACAATATCCGCCCGCCCGCGGCCGCGCTCAAAGGGCGCGGCCACTGCGGCTCGCGACGCGGCGCGGTATGGCATGGCGCCATGCACGCCCGCTCGATCGCGGGCCGCGGGGACCTCGTTACCCCGCTTGGCGCGGGAAAGTTGGGAACAAAGGCCCAATTGCCTGATATGCAACTTGGTGGCGACAACTGCGGCGCAAGTACCACCACGGTAAACTATTCCGACAACTTTGTCAACCTGTAAGTTGTGCCACACAAATATATATCTACATTGGTCACACTTAAATATATATGATAAATGATTCTAAACAAGCTGCTAATAAGGTAACGAAAGTGTAAGTTTTAGTCAACGATTTCGCTGGTGTATGTATTGTATCTAGGGAACAAACCTTTCTAAACATTTCCACGTTTGCTTGATATATCCGCAATGCACGTTAGTAACTCCGGGCCAAATTTTCTAGAATAGTGCACTTATTTCAATATGAGGCATTTCTACATCGAATTCGAGCGTTTCTGAGTATTTTCCCCTAAGGGTTTGTAGCCACTAGTTTACTTTTCGTTCAAGTTACGTAAAGAACTCAACTCTTTATGCAATAAAATACAATTCCCAGGCCATTATACCCAACGAAACGAACTAGAAAAGAAATAAAAGCTGCCAGATAACTAAAGAAAATTACTGAAACTTTGTTGCACACGGAAGTAAGAATGTTCGGCGCTCCTACGTCCAACTCGAGTACACCGTGACCGCTACTGCAATATACAGAGTTTACGGTCACGTGCCATATTTACAGATTTAATTTCAATTAAAATAAAATTACGGCGATGAAATATTAAAAACTCACCTAAATACCACATGCAACGTCATTAAGATATTTATTAACCCGGGAACACCCAAAAGTATTCTCTTCCATTTCCCGGATGCATAATTACGAAAAGCACGGAAAGAGCAAACGACAGGAGAGGAAAACTGAACGTTACGCCAACGCTGGGCAGACCAGAGCAACGTCAACGGAAACAATATCCTTGCTCTACAATTTACGAGGAACTACAGCGCTCGTTATGAGCTATAAAACCGTCTTGATTTCGGTAGCCAGAGAGCAAAGGCAGATGCGAATCTCGACGTCGTGGCGGAAGAGACTGCTCAGATTGTGCGACACGACTGCTCAGAGAACGGGGAAAGCGTACTTCAGCGCCATGGAATTTGTTCCAGCGGGAAAAAAGTAGTTAAAACGCACACATTCAACAGCTGGATTTTGTAGCAAGAGACCAGAAAGCTTAAATGAAGATAACAGAAAAATACTCATTTGACCTTTCACACAAAAATTTACATGTGGGATGAACACATTTCAATGAGTTTCTTGTGAGGAATGAAATTTAGTTTTTCTGGAGGACTGAAGGACATTTATTCGGAACAGAAAACCATTTTAAGCCGACAATTACGCAAACTTCATGAAAATTTATTCACATATTTCCTCAGTTATTCAGAATCTAACGTGTAGTTTATACATGGAGCGCGGGATGTCGGTTGTCTAGTTAATGATTGATGCGAATGTTGAGGGGTCACTGTGCACAAGTCATCAGTTTAATTTCACTTCATTAACATCTCATTCCAATAACACGTAAAATTTACATGCGCTGACAAATTGAGAATCGTACTTACTGAAATCTATCTTCCTTGATTCATCGCCAATCATTTAATCTAAATCACAGTAAGGAATCGTTCCGATACGAAACACACACGAAATCTCACAGATACAAATGCGGGAGTAGAGGTGCAAGCCATACGTAAAAGCAGTGGCAAAAAACAACAAAAAACCTAAGTCTTAGGATACTACAGTGGAAGGAGGGTGGGAGACAGCGGAGTGAGTGCGCGCCGGTGCGGCAGAGCGCACTGATAAAATTTATGCGCCGTCATAAAAAGGGCGTGCGATAGCGGCGTGCGATAGCGGCATGCGACGTATGCGTACGACGGTCTGAGCGCTCGTACGCCTTTGCATGGCGCTGCAACAGGGCGTGCCCAGTACCTCGCGTCTACGACCACCACAACACTAGACTGTTCCGATTCTCTGGGCGTCACGGGGACACAGTTCAAATTAGCATATTGATGCGGATGCACCCGTTCGCAGGAGATACTGCGTGTTATTATTCAACAGTATTTTACTGTTTGTGTGAATAAACGCAAGTGCTACACGCTTTGTAATGCATGCTAATACGAAGCGAAGCGGAATATTTTATATATCTGCGTAGTACCTACGCTTTCAATGGATTTATTTTACATTATGGCTGGGTCTATTGTTTGACAGTTCAAAAATGTCTTTATGTCGTTACAGAGTGAAAATTACATTCGTAATTGACAAAATATTCTGCCAATTGGGATAAAAGGGTTCACCACTAAAAGCTGAAACCATTACGTTTCGATCATCTGTGCAGTAAGTGTAATTCTAAATAGAAAGATCTATTGCAAATTTGTTCGCACCGCTTTTCCACAAATCCGCAGAGGATTCTGCGTACAATTAATGTTCCTTACAAGCAAAGTGCTGCTTGCCTCAATTATAGTGTTCTTGTTCGCACACTTTCTCAACATATTAACAAAAAGCTACCGGCCATTGATCGGTCAGCGGGATGAAGTTCTCTCTATTCGTGGCAGTGCTCGTTTCCTGAGATTTCTTGAAATCATAACGCATTGTGAAGTCTCCTCAAACTGATGGTGCGCTCTTCATGCCTGTCGGGAACCAGGTCCTCAGCAACAACGGTCCTACCTCTTAAATACACGAGGGGCAAGAGAAGCATGCATCACCCTGAAGCGTTCATTTATCGTTTTCCCACCCTCGAACGGACCGCTAGGGTTTTTCGCTTTGATAACGGGTGCACGTAGGACGTCGGGCGAACAGAAATGAGGGAGGTTTCCATTGCTGCAATTGTTTCACGTCGGCCACATCGGGCGCTGTGTAAATAAAGCGCAACGCCCCCGGCGACGAAAAGTAATTCGCACGCGGCTCCCCGCGCTCCCACGCGGCCAGCTGACCACTCGCTCGCCTGCAGCCTTCCAGTGGACCCCATCGCTGAATGCACACTACAGAATCGTTGTGGACGCCGATGGGAGAACAATACTTAACCAATTTCAAGCAGAGACTACCTACAAGAAGAAACTCCTGTTCGTAGACCCAAAATTGGTTTTAAATGAAGACCCGTGTTGGACGTACGCATTCCGAATGGAGCTTAGCAGACCCATGGAATGTCGTTAAGAGTTTTCTGTTATTTTGAAATAACTACTACCATATCAACAGATAATCTTCACATACCATGGTTTCAGAACTGGACCTGGATTTTACTATACATCTTACTTATTGCCATTTAACTTGCTCGAGACAATACTGAAGATGCTCTTATCAAAATAGTTTTATTGATACACCAAGGGTCGTACGACGTGAGTGAACTGATTGTGGCAGCAACATAAAACAAAAACAGATCAGACTCGGACGTCTTTGGAGCCCTTCGCGACGCGAGCAAGCGGGGGTGGCGGCAACGAAGGCGCGCCGATATCTCGCGCATCATTAATCCGCGTTTTTACTGATTAGGATATATGGGCGAGCTCGGCGCGAGGGATGGCGCTGTATTTCAGCCCTTTACGACGGCGGCTGCGCACGCCCGAGAGGCCGTGCGACGGCGTCGCCCATTAGCGCCCGTCGTCAGCCGGATGAGAAGTGGCCGAGGCCGGGCCGCCGCGCAGATAACCCTGGCCCCCGGGCGCCGCGCCGGACGTCGTCCCCGCCGCTGAAAAATGTCGCGACCCTCGCGAGCGAACCGGCGACCGATATATACCCGCCTCCGGACAAATCTGTGCGAAGGATGCTGACTGCGCCCTTATCTCTGCGCCTAGCTCAATTGTGGAATGATTCGTAATATAATTACCGGCGGAGGTGTTCCAAGTTGGACAGGAGTGAGAATACTCTAACATAGAAAAAAGCTTATTCCATTTTCAACCTATGAACGCGCGCGTGTGTCTGTGACTCCAATTTTTAAACTGTCAACCCGTTATCTTTCATAAGATATAAATTTTAAAATTTACGAAACGCCGAAGTAGGGGAAAAAGGGGAAGTTACAATGTTAGGAATGAAGTCTTTTCACTTTAGACTTCACAACTGTAATCGTTAATTATATTTACGGTAATCTGGGTAATTTAGCATACAAACATCGAAGTCTACGCTTATTTGCTCCATTGCAAACAAAGTTACGGCTTATATTTTTAAAATAATTTTGGATATTACATCAAGGAATTACACACTAATTGTCGTGTAACATCGCAGAGCAGCAACAGGCGAACTTATTTGCGATGAGGTGTAAGGCAGAGAGGTGTGTCGCGGTGTTGCTTTTCTACCCGGCGACGAGACCTCCAGTCCGCCCCCGCCGATATGCCGTAATTACGCGGGACGCGGCGGGTCGCGTTGCGTGTGAAAAATGGCGGACGTCACCCCTTCCTCGCCCGCCTTCTGCGGCGTTCGCAGGAGAACGATTAATTTTCCCCCGGGTTCTCAGCGAGGGATGCAAACACTCGCTTTTGTCCGTCGAGCTGCTCCTTTGAAGGCTCCTCGAGTTCAGTGAGGATATCGACTCGAGTTCGCGACTCGTCTCGCCTCTCGCAGCCGCCTAACGCGAGGGCAATGGAAGCAGTGGCGGCAGCTAACTTTTAACCCTCTATAAAACAGTCCCGAGCTCAAAAGATGGCTCCCAGACACGGGATATCTCGCTATTTCTAATTAAAATTCCGTGGAAACGTACTTCTTTCGCCTGAGGAAAGGCGGCAGCTCTTGTTTTTTCCATCTCCAGACTCCTCAATTCTCTTTCGCTCGTTATTCAGAAAATGCTGCGACCCGTTGTCTTAGAAAATCAATACCAGCTATCTGGTGAGCGTGCCGACAAGAAGCAAACACGGGTTTGGGAGGAAATAACAAAACGTACATGTGCAGAAAGCTATCCAAATTGGAAAGAATTTCATGGGGAAATTAAGTTAAGAGGGGCAGCTAGGCCAACAGTTTAAGCAGGGAAGATATGCTGGGCAGGGGCGTACACATCTATGATAAACTGAGAGAGTCCTGAAATATAGTGTTAAATGCAGAGTAAAACGTGTAATGTGAAGCTTATAAGAGCAACTTCACAGAGCAGAAAGTGGATTTGAGAAGCAAAGAGTGCAAAGGCGCAAAAGTTGTCGGGGCGCGGTCGGGATCAAGGGCGGGGCAAGGCGAAGAGAAGGGCGCGGACAGAGCCTCTGCGGACGAACGAGCGAGCGAACGCGCAGACAGCGACGGGGCTTTTACCGCCGGGGCCGAGGAAGAAACTCGACTTGAAGGCTTTTAGGAGAGGTTAAGTGCGCGTGACGCTCGAAACGACTGCGCTTACAGCTCTCGGCGAGACAGCTCGCGCTGCGCGGCTGAGGGAGGCGAGCGGGCTCCTGCGACCTCCGCGGGATAAGCGCGCGGGAACGCATCTGGAAGTGTCTCCGAGCTACGACGCTTGCTTTGCCCGTCGCACTCCGCATAGGTCCTACAGAGCTGTTAACTACCTTTTGTATCACTTCGCAGTCATCAAATCTCTAACATGGCTGCGAGCCTGTGTTGCCTTAATCTGAAGTTTCGTAATTAAATTTAGATTGTATGAGTTTTCACAATGTATGTTCTCCGTAATTGTCTTCCACAAGTAAGTTAAAGCAATATGAAGTCAACTTATATTCCTACAAACCACTTTGAGCAAGGAAAATGGGAAGAAAATAGTGGTCAAATTTTTAGAGACTACTGCACTTCAACTGAAATACATTTCAATTTCTCACTTTCCAGAATCGGAATAAAAGCTGAATTCATATCTTCGTGCAAACATTGTAAATAAATATACTAAATAAATAGGTTCGCATTCTCCAAATGACAATATATTATAATGTTTGAAGAGTAATAAGAAAAGAAAAGGAAAAACACGCAAAGTTTATATTAAGGTATACATATATGTTGGAGGGGAAAATCTACAATTCTGAAGCAAATTTCATGATTTTTGTTGTACAGTTCACCGGTGATTAAGACACTATAAATCTGTTATTACAATTTCTGGAATCTTTTTGCAAGCTTGTAAAAAAATTATTTTATGTAAAAATAATGTAAATTTTAAAACCGCCATAGCATAGGAAAATATTAATCTATGTAGATGATTCCTGCACTAAAATGTCACTATTAAAGTACAGAATGTTGTGAAGCAGAATTAATAGTAAGAGATAATTTTTAAAAGAAAAAAAAATTATTAATCTTAATAAAGTCATAAATCCGATATTATATTTTTCTTAAATTAATCATATTTCTGAAACAAAGGAACATAACTAAATCAGTGTGCTTTAAAACATTCCTTTTGTTATACCCTTTAATTTGATATATGAAACAACTTTGTAGGACTATTTTTAGTATGTCATTTTGGGATTGGAATGTGTGAAAACGTACGAATTTCTTAATTTTGAGAAAACACAAAATGAAGTTTTGCATAAAAAATATAAATATTAAGACGCTCACTCAGAATTAAAACTGCCCAGCTCCATAAGGAGGACCTTCCTTTTCAAGAAGGTGGTCTTCTTTCAGTTTTTTTCTTCCTCTCAAGTATTTTCTTCTTTGCTTTTGTTCTGGAGTACATTGCTTTTGGCTCATGTAGAGACGAGTCGCATCTGCTTGCAGAACTCTCGCCATGGTATATTTACCTGCTTCGATCTTCCTTTTTCTTAGGATTTCTGCCTCTACAGTATTTCCACAGTAGAAATGCAAAACTGCATCCGTTACACCTAATTTCAAGGTTTTTAGCCCCATGTAAGTCTCCTTTTTGCATCTTCGCCATATCATGGCATTGAAAGACTCGTTATTATTCTGGGTCTTTCCATGCAAGCATTTTGCTAACATTTTTGGATCACACAGTAATTTCATAAACAAGTTTGGAGGCTTGAAGGATATCAAATGGTATGCCAGGTTTTAATTTATATTTTTCTAGCTGGTTATTGGCCTTTGCTTGTTGAAAAGAGCACCAACTATATTTGCCAACAGGGCATCTATGATGAGTTGGTCTGTCCTTCGTAGCAGTTAAATGGTAAAAAGATGCCCATAACCCATTTCTCATTTCCTCAACATTGTCTCTGTTTGCCCTTAACGCTATTCCAAAATAATTTTGGCACCTATCAATAAGAGCACCAGTACGTTTACCTTTGCCACTCAATTTCTTTTCTCGTGCCAGCTTACGAAGTGCTGTACCCAAACGTTTCTGGTAATGTCCAACACATTCCAGTTTATTAACCTGTTTTCCATCATAAGGGTTTGATGCTACAACAGCTTTATAGCTTTTGGAGTCCTCATCTCCAAGTCCTCTAGATTTATGTCCCAAGTCCTCTAGATTTACTAGAGCGAGCAAAAATTTGTTTTTGCACGCTTCCCTTTAAACCCATTTATATACCGAAATACGCACTGGAAATATATAAAACTATATATTTTCTGAAAGTAGAAAGATAGATCTTTCAAATAATGCAAAAATATAAAAAGTAAAAATCTGCGTCAAAAATGTCATTTTCAACATATATGTATACCTTAACCGGTTTGGCAGAAAGTATACTGTCCAAAAATTCGATGATCCACTACCGTTTAGCGGCGCCAATCCTTCCAAACGACCGGTTCATACCAGCGACCGCCCGCTACGTGAAATCCCTTCTCTAACAAAACAAGGGTCACCAGAAGAAATGGCCACGAACAAAAACAACAAATGAGCCCGCCTTCTTACCGTGCCAACTAGGAAGAGAACACAGCCAGATCGTAGACTGGCCGGCGAGACACGTACCTTAAAACGTACGAGCTCGCCTCAAAATAGGAACTCCAGAGGTCCCATGAAGGAGATCTGCCGAAGATTAATGCCACCGAACAATGACCTCGAGCAATGTGTTCTCGACGAATACTAACAGACATTGAACATTTTATCCAACTCCTTTTATCCAACCCAGTGAAACTTTTAGGAATCATTGGCAAAATTATGAAGAATACTGATATGTGCTTTCGATTACGATATCACGCCTATAAAGAGCATGCGAAAGTCAGTGACAATAAAATTATTCAATAACTTAGGCTACTAATCTACTCTGCCAGCCACTCCGACTTTTTTCCGGGAGAGATGCACGCCAACGCGGTGTTGTTCCTCATACAGAGCATTTCCCCCGAGGAAATAAAAAGCTCCTCACTGACGCCGTCGCGAGTAAAGGCGGAGCGGAGCGGAGCGAGGGACGGACAGGCAACTGAAGATTAACGTAAGGCGTAGGGGGCGCGTAGCGGGCTGTCAACCGCCTGCTGCACACGAATGAACACGCCTCAGAAATCAATACGTCCGATCTACTGACTCAAAGGCTGATATCCACATGAACGACGGACAGCGGGTGCTGGAAATAATTGGGGCATGTGGATGCGCCATCAGTGACTCGGTAATAGTTGTCGACTCAATGACTACTAGTATATGTTAATAATATACATTAATGTTTTTACTGTATGAAAGACATTCTATAAGTAAGATAAGCTCACCAGTAGGGATTATCAAGTGTTGAGAATTAGGTTTGCAACAACATTTTGTAGTTTTACGTAAATCTGGTTGCTTATTCAATGAATTGCGTAAGTGGTAACAAAGCAGGGGGAATCCATTCTGAGTATCCACCCAAAGCTGCCACAGCAAGTTAATCTGCATACGTACAGGAGTTCCACGAGTTTCTACTATAAAACCTAAGATATAGAAATTCATGAAGTTCCGTGAAATTCAAGTTTCATCTAAAGTTTCAGTGTAGTCTGTATGCAGTGAACCAATGAATAGATCAGAAGCGACAATATTTAAGATATTGTTTCTAAATGTGAAAGTAAAATACAAAACCTATGTCCTCAGAACACATGCAAAGAAAGAAGTATAGAATACGACGTGTATGTTTAAAGGCAATTCACAAATACGAATTTAGTTCTGGGGGAAAATTTCACAAGAAGTGCAAACAATTAGTTCTAAAATTATGGAATATTATAGAATGCCATTAACTAAAACAAACGAACACTTCACTATCAATTCCAAGGCAAGAATGATTAATTACTATGTCACAATTTGTTTATCAAAATATACAGATGAAAGTGATTACACAAACCAAAATGTTACTGATAATTAGAATAATTAGTTATATTTAAGGGTAAAGCTGCGATTAGTCCGACTTGCGTGTAAATTTTGTTTTATAAATACAGAGATTTTATACAGGAGTATCCCTATCTAGTAGTTATGCGGATATTTGGGGCGTGTTGGAGCGCAATGCACTACTTTCACATTAACCTCTCGAATGAGTAGATAACACACGAATTCAAGGTAATCATGAAACATTTTTTTGCTCTGCAACTCCAATACAACTTTCGTTACAGACAAACCTCTGCCATTAAAAGATGCGCTAATACCCAGTCGATCATGAGTTTATTTCTTGGAGGGGAAAAAAGTATGTAATAATGTTCACGTCCCGTAGAAAATCAACGGAACCCGTTAATAGTCACAAAGGTATCAAAAGCACCCAGAATCGCTGACAAAAAACTGCAGATTAAATATGACGAAATCACCAATTACCGAGCACGAACTCTAAAAGTAAGCAACACGCAACACGTTTTTATCTTTTTGAATGCATTGCCCGTGCTCCACTACACACGTATGAGACATTAATACGCTGGTAGTAATGTTCGATGGTGAAAACGGGAACTTTTCAGGACACTTCACACTTCCAAGAACACTAAGTTGAATTTTATACGGATATTTACATTGAGACTTCTTGCTTTAAAATTAATTCAGCATTTTTTTACAGATTATGTAATTGTGATAAGTCTTAATATTACATAATATCCAAAGGATCCAATTGCGATCAAATAAATACAAAATTTGTTGAAAAACATCAAACCTTGTACATCACACGAACAGAAATTCAAGAGTAATTATTTCCTGACGTCTTCACTAATTGCCAAAACAGTACACATTGTCGCTACACTGTGGAGAGGTTTGCGGTGCCTAGTTATCGCAAAACTTCAACGTGCATCTAATTTCCAGCTCACCGAGTCCATTTTCAGTTCATATTTCGATCGCCATTCCTGGGGTTATAGTAGTGTCATTTTTAACTCTTTCATTCCTAATGGAAGCGCCGGAAGCAGTGGCGTCCACTGGTGACTACTCGGGTGCAATAGAAATTTCCGAGAGGCCACCGCACTCGTGCAGCGGAATCGCCGTGCG
This sequence comes from Teleogryllus occipitalis, assembly GCA_011170035.1. Lineage (NCBI taxonomy): Eukaryota > Metazoa > Arthropoda > Insecta > Orthoptera > Gryllidae > Teleogryllus > Teleogryllus occipitalis. The sequence continues at coordinate 69,607 of BLKR01015454.1, forward strand.
ACGGGACGGCCTGCCCCTCTGCCTTGTGCTCGCCGCTGGGGTGGCTCACTTTTATTAAGACAATTTCCATTTTAAATCCTCTCGTAGCGAGAGTCCGCGAGCTCCCGACTGCTACTACCTCGCCTCGCCCCGACGGCACAATGGCTCTATTTAATTAGCATTTTCCTCTCTCATTGTTTTGGAGATTGAAGCCGCTTCCAACAACCTTGGCCCGCCCACTCATCCACCCACCCGCCTTAATAAGAAAAACGGCAAACAATATTTAATTTAACAACTGTACCAAATATTTATTTACCTGAAGAAATGAAAAAAATGTGCCTTTGACCTAAAATTCGCAGGAACTTTCTGTATTCATTGACTGATAAAAATATATCTACCATTCAATTTCATTGGATATAAAAAAGAATTGCTTCTCAATTTACGAAAAAATCAAAGCGAAATATAGAATATCACACGAGGCTTAACATTTTCTATGCCGTCAATCCCACAAGGCCTGCTCAATCCGAATGTTCTGACAGATACTTCTCGAATTTCATTCGACCTAACCTACCAAACCTTAAAAATGCAGAAATGTGAACCAGCCAAATCACGTAACGCCTCCACACTAGTGTACCCAATAAATTATGCGCAACTACTTTACGCAAGTCTAGTTCGCCACAATGAATGAAATATGCACTGTGGAGACGGGGACATCACCCTTCCAATTTCCAACATGTAAGCCACGAATTCCCGTTCCGTCTAACGAGATTCTTCGATTTCAGCCCGCATTGTTCGCTGTCACACGCATGCTGACACCTGTTGTCGCTCGAGTTGTGAACTATCGATGATTCAATTCACTGGCACGATATAGAAATAGCGAGCGATCCGAACGACCGTCGTGGTTGCAGCGCCGATCACTGTACTAGTACCGGTTGACAATGTTCACTTGCAATAGGAGTGGGCTCACAATATTCCCGCCTAGATGCCGGACACATTGCATACAGACATTAATATGCATTT
>BLKR01015455.1:0-70554 GCA_011170035.1 Teleogryllus occipitalis
ATTCAAAACCGAATTTTACAACAACCCATTTCCGAATCGAACTCCGATCCCTCACCAGTCCTCATCTTCTTTACTGCTTCACCGGTACTCACTCATAAACCAACCAAATGATTCTCCTGGCCCGTCTTCGAAGACTACTTAAACACCCACCTCCCCAGCTCATGCTTTTTCAATCATCCAATCGAAATTCATACAGCCATCAACACCCTAACATCAACCATAATAGCAGTGGCGTCTAATGCTTCAAACCCCTCTCATTCGTCTCTCGAAACTACGCCCTCCCTCGTTCTCCACTTATATCCACCTATCCACCTCCTAAGCCAAACGCCGTGCCAGGAGGAATTAGCAGCTCCTAAGATTACCCATCTGAAAACCCTTCTTAACAAACTTACCCATAAAGTCCAGGTAGCTATGACCAATACCAAAAACGCCCACTTTCAATCCTTTATCTCTAAACTAGCGCCCAATGTGCCTAACCTATGAAAAACAACAAGAATCCTAACTCACTCCTCCCCCATAATGCCTGCCCTGTCCTTGAACTCAAACACTGCTGTCTCTGACCTAGAAAAAGCAAACCTCCTTGCCAACCATTCCGCCAACTCCTTCACCCCTCACCCACCCAACATCACAGCTTTTAACTCTAAAGTCAACACCTTTTTCAAACTCTCCGTCTCGCTAGCACCAGATCCCATCAAATATATAAGCCCATCAAACATCGCCAGCATCCTCAAATCTCTAAAAAAATTCTGGTCACGACCCTAGTCCTAACCACATCCTAAAACATATGCCACGGAGATTTATCGCATATCTAACCGCAATTTTCAATGGCTGTCACCGTTTAAAGTATTTTCCTATAGCCGGGAAACACTTCATCATAATTCCGACCCTGAACTCCACGAACCTGCGCACAACCCGGCCAGTTATCGCCCAATAAGCCTCCTCGCAATCCTCGCAAAAACATACGAAAAGATGATTCTCTCCAGACAGAACGACTATGATAATCAAACAAAAATCATCCCTGCAGCCCTATTTGGATCACGCCCACTCTCCTCAACACCCCATAAACTTCTCCGACTGGTGGAATCCATAGCGCTAGGATTTGAAGCGAAGTAATTCACCACTGCCATTTTCTTCCACTACTGCCAAGCTTTTGATTGAGTTTGGTATGAAGGCCTTCTATATAAACTACACCTTCTTGGAACCCCCAACTACCTATTCAATATCAGTGACTTCATCCACAACCGATACTTTTCCGTCAAAGTCAAGTCATCTCGTGGTGCAGAGCAAAGTCGCTCGCCTTTCACCAAGGAGATCCGGGTTCGATTCCCGTCGAATCTCATGTGAAATTTGTTCCATCAAAACGAGTTTGGCTGTTTCACAAGGGCTAGTCCAACCCCTGTGAAGTGTCCTAAAACCTACCCCTATCCTTATTCCTTCTCAATTCTAGCCGCTGAGTAGTGACGCAGGAGCGCGTGGGAGGCGCGTACGCGGAGATGCTACCTGGCGGTCCTCTTTGACAACCGACTGCGACAAAACGTAACGGACAGAAATATATAAATATACACAGTAACTCCAGTAGCGCTCAACACCCAAGAAGGTTAGGAGACGCGTTGCGTCGTGAGTTAACGCAACAAATGTAAAAATAAAAATAAACAACTCACTATCCCAACCATTTAGGAACCTTGCTGGAGCCCCTCAAGTCTCTCCACTATCCCCAACGCTCTGTAACATATTCACCCACGATATCACCAACCACCCTTTCACCAAAACGGCCCTCTACGTAGATGACACACTTCATCCCGTCATTCTCCCCAAGACCCCTGTTCTTCACTTCAGGAAGCTCAAAACGTATTCTCCACTAGTTAATCTGCTAAATGCATTGCTCAATCCTTCACCAATCATCCTCATCCTAACCGTCCCGGATTCTCCAAAGGTAAACACCGTCCTCTGTAACTTCTATTGAACCTCCGCATCATAAGCTCCGTCATTTCACCCACTTCACAAACCATCAGCAATAACACCTAAACACCCCCATCCTGATTTCCCATTGATCCCAATGGGGTCAATCTCCTTATTTGTACTGTATATTATTGTGTATGTGTACCACATTTCAACCAAACAGTTCGGCAAATTGGCTATGTACGCAGTATGAGAAAAATATTTAATAAAAAAAGGTTGCGGGTTGACGCCAGGCTGACAGACAGTTGTAAAAAATCACAGTCAAATCATAATGGATCGTAGTAAAGCGATCCGAAAAAACCGAACCCAGCTATCTGAGATAAGGTTTAAGAAGATCACAATTCTACTAAGGACACACTAGTGCACAGGGAGTTGCGTAGCTTTCAGTGGCAATAATCAAGAGTACAATTTCGTGGGATAGCAGTTCTAACAAATTTAGACTTTCCAACATTTTTCTTATCAAGATTGTCATTAACGTTTCGAAATGAATTAGATGTTTATAGTTGCAAAATATAAACATACTAAATATACTTAAGAAAATATGTAATAAATTGTGGTACATTGTATAACAAGAGATGCCCGTAATATAATTCTTATAAATATTAATTCAATAGAATTAAAAATCATTTCAGCTTAATAAATTAATTGGAAACTTTTTATCTTTTTAATAGTAAATCAATAATAGCCACTGAGATACAGTTTACGCAGTCTTAGTCGAAGGGCAACGGAGAATCCGTCAAAAGAGAAGCTCAGTCGTGAAATTTTCACTACGTAGCAAACATTATACATCAACGCTCTAAATTGTAGCAACAATATATCACTTCAGGATGTCAGAATAAAAGTTCTAGCGCATGAGGGGTCGAATATGATCACTTTTTGCCAATGAACATGCAGTGGGAGATTTCATATAACACAGTTACACATAAAACACTTGTCACAGTTTAGGCAACGCCGTCGGCAGAGGTGTTCACCAGTTCGATGAAATTCCTGCGTATGAACATGACTTGCCACACATCTGTGCATGCGTTTCCTAACAACAGGGGACGTGTATCATATATCTAGCCCCGTTATATGAAATTTCTATACATGATTATTTGTAAAACGTAATCATTTCTAACTCCCTCTACATGGACTAGACGATTGTAACATGTTCTGAGACATTATGTTTACATACTTTTTGAGAATAAATAATACAAACTTTTATGGCTCGAAAGAAAGTCGAAGATGATACCTTAATGTCAATGAACGTGTACTGAGAAGTCTCCAAAGTTACATTGTGGCATTGCTCGTGTATGCTGTACAACACAACTTGTACGGATATTTGAAAACGCCCCAGCGGGGACAGTGGCACAATACGTGAAAACCAGATTTCTTGACTCAGTCACAGGTGGTGGAATTTATTCTTTTTATGATGGTCACTTGCAAACATTTCGTGCCCTGAAATGATCCGAGCCGTTTCTCTTGAGAGTTTCAAATGCTTAAGGCGAACAATAACATAATTTTGAACTCTTATATTTTACATTCTATTCTATATTTTATACACACATAAAGCAAATTATTATTGACTATTCCTTAACATAATATAATATATTGTGCAATGTTTGAACAATGTAGCTGTATCGATTTTTTTATTATTGTTAAATTTTGTTCAGTTCAACGTAAAAAGCCCAAGAATGTTCACGTTTTTCTTACAAAAAATTACATTTCGACAAATATTTAAACAATTTAAAGTAAATAATTTCGTTTTCTAATATGTTACTGACGTGAGATTTTTTAAAGCTATATTAAAATAATTTTCGAAAATTAGGGTCTCCTTCATTTCCATCTAAGATGTTTATTTTCACACTAATGACAAAAACATTTTGCAGAACACTTTTTCCTCGCTTTCCTTGAATTCAAGTTTATGATTGCAATCTGATAAGGATTTTTCTGCAAGGAGCTTTTTAAATGCAAGTTAGAGCAGTAAAACTGAAGTCTCAGAAAAGATGGTTCAAAGATTCGAGAATACATAAGTATTTCTAACGCGGCCAGGTGTTTTAAATGACCATTTTAAATGCTTGAAAAATGGCAGAACACAAACTTCCAACTATTTTATCAATCAAGAATACAATTTTATTTAACGTTAAAAAATCATATTCTTTCAGAAAAATTGCCAAATTTCATTCATAAGCCACCTTAAATTCTCGGCGTAAAAGAACGCGAATAATTGTTAAATATCTTGACCACGAAGCATTGTCCCACCTGCGCAAATTTTAGTTTAGTAATTTTAGGAAAAAGTTAAGTTCTTTACGTGAAAGTGCAGGGGATTAAAAAGATCATTTCATCAAACGGACATGCATTGCACTTTTCTGCCCTCAGCAGCGTTCGCAGATTCAAAGAACGCTGTCCAGTCAGCACTCGAAGTGTCACTGTTTTACAGTCCCGTATCACATATGTTAACGGACATGGTCATGTTTAGGGTAATAACTCTGAAAATAAGCATAACGTACGTAGCATGTAAACAATTTTGAAAACCTGGCACGCACAGGACTCACCGTTGTCAGCCAGAGCCTACAAGCCGACACAACGCACATTAAGAAAAGAATTCTCCATCCAGAGTGCCTCCTGCCATTTCGAAAGGGAATGCAATATTTTTTCCGTCTCAGAATGCAGAGACGGCAATATGACTGGCGGACATTCCTTCAAAATTGTCCAGCCGGCTGCCCTCAAGCAAGAAATAACGGAGGAGCTTTTCAGTCTCTGGATAACGCGCCGCAGTCTACACGCGATCTCACGGACGCGGCCCGCGACGAGAGACGGAGAAAGACAGATAAACAAAAGATGGCGTCGAAACCGTAAAGATGTCCCACGAAGCCAAGAAACCAAGGCGGTGCTTGACTCTAGCTGTGAACTGATTGATTGATTGATTTTTTCGTGTTTGCGGGCGCGTCAACTGCTTCGGTCATTAGTCCCGTTAGTGTAGTGCACGTTTTTTCTCGGGAGATGGCAGTGATCTTCCCCCGCTGGATGGCGAGATCCGGCGCCGAGAAAGAGGAAGGACAGATCGCGCGCGGTCCGTGGCCCGTTCGGTAGGGTTCTGTTCCGGCATTCGCCTGGTGTTGATCGCAGAATCCACGGAAAACTACCGATCAGAGCAGCCGGCCGCTACATTTCTCCTCCAGAGAGCGACTGAATTCGACCTAGCTGAAAAGCTAGTGACGAAAATCCTGCCGCCGTGGGGAGTGGGAACCTAGGACCTGCCGGTCAGAGGCGCTGCAGTGACATCAGTTGATGCACTGAGCTACCGCTGCCGGTCCCTAGCTGTGAAGGGGAAGTGTGTGAGAGTTTTTGTTTCCGGACGCGTCAAACATTTAGGTCGCTATTTCTGTAAGTGTAGTCTATGTACTATCCCAAAAGGTGGAACACTTTCCTCCCCTGGTGGAACATGAGATCAGGTGTCAACCTATACGTAGGCTTGTGCGTTTTCCAACGCCAGGTGTCTCACCTAAAGGGACAACACCCAATCCGGACAAACTTTACATCACTGTCTTATGTACATCAGCTAGGCATCACACTCACGACTTGTCTCCAGTCGAGTATGGTATTGTATTGCATTCCTGTTGCACTCGTTAGATTATTTAGATATGTTTCAAGAAAACTACCAAAAGTGTATGAAAAGTTTCATAAAACAGGTGTGTTGTACATGGTAAACTCTTCGTAAAATTACTTGGCTCGCCGCCTGTGGAGAATTCTGCGAACCAACATTAGTTTCAGCCTCACGTCTTGTATCACGATTATTGTGATACAGCGTAGATGAAAAATATGCAAGTGAGGGTAGTTCTGAGAATCATTTGAAAGTGCTCTTTCCTCGACTATTCATAGCCAACCCCTTTCGTTATTTCAGTCTTACTCTTTCGAGGACCCTAACCAAAGCCACGTAACCAAAGCAAATGTGAAGTTTGTTGATGTTGTGCTTCGTAGTACCCTCACTAGTTGCGTTACACTCGTCGGCATTGACGAATTTTGACAGGTTGTTGGGTAAAATTGATTGATGAAAATAACACATGATCCATTTCATTTTTTTTATAATACTTCGAATTTTACCGTGTACAGGCTACTTTTTTCTTAAAATTGGCATTTCATGAAACTTTTATAACAAATACAGGATATATCACCATATAAACAAGGCATCCGTGTATGTGTGGGTGTAGAGAGAGATAGGAGGGGGCGAGGATGTGGATGATAAGCGTTGGCAATGAAAAATTGGTGACGCAGGGCGTTAGGGATGAAGGGCATTGAGGATGAAGAGGGTTGGTGATGAAGAGGATTTGGAATGAAGGGCGTTAGGGATTACGGACGTAAGGAATGAAGGGCGTTGGGAAGAAGGACGTAAGGGCTGAAGGGCGTTAGGGATGAAAAGGCTCGTAGGAATGAAGGCTTTTTGGGGTGAAGGGTGTTAGGGATGAAAGTCATTAAGACGTAAGGGCTGAAGGCCGTTAGGGATGAAGGTGTTCCGAATGAAGGCTTTTGGGGTGAAGGGCGTTAGGGATGAAGGGCGTTAGGGATGAAGGGCGTTAGGGATGAAGGGCGTTGGGAAGAAGGACGTAAGGGCTGAAGGGCGTTAGGGCTGAAGAAGGGCGTTAGGGATGAAGGGCGTAAGGGCTGAAGTCCGTTAGGGATGAGAGGTGTTCGGAATGAAGGCTTTTGGGGTGAAGGGCGTTAGGGATGAAGGGAGTTAGGGATGAAGGGCGTTAGGGATGAAGGGCGTTAGGGATGAAGGGCGTTAGGGATGAAGGGCGTTAGGGATGAAGGGCGTTGGGAAGAAGGACGTAAGGGCTGAAGGGCGTTAGGGATGGGCGTTAGGGATGAAGAGCGGTAGGGATGAAGGGCGTTAGGGATGAAGGGCGTTAGGGATGAAGGGCGTTAGGGATGAAGGGCGTTAGGGATGAAGTGCGTTAGGGATAAAGGGCGTTAGGGATGAAGGGCGTTAAGGAAGAACGGCGTTAGGGATGAAGGGCGTTAGGAATGAAGGGTGTTAGGAATAAAAGGTGTTAGGAATGAATGGTGTGGACGTTGAAATACATTAATGACGACGCACATTTGCGAAGAGGAGCGTCGGTTACAAAAGGCGTGGGCGAGGAAGGCTGTTGGCGATGGCGTAAACAATGAGGGGCAAGAGACAGAGCATGCACTGGCACTAAGCGCGGCAGCGTAATTAATTCCACAGAAACTGGCAACTTGAAGCATCAGCAACGACCGCAGTTAGCGACGCGGCGAATTAGCGACGACGCGATTTGAGGGCCGCAAGGACGCGCTCTCAGATTAAGCAACAGCATCCACAGGAAACACCCCCCTTCTTTAGTGCCCACGAGCTCCCAACGGCGCCCGAGCCACCTCCCGCGTGCCTTCCCCGCAAACCGGAACCTCTGGCGGCCGTTCCGCCTTCTCCGCCCCCGCGCGAACTTGCACGCTAGGTCTCTGGCTTTAAAGTTTCCGCGCGCTTTGCGCCTTTATTTCGTCTTCCGGCACGGCTCTACGCTCGCGAGCAAAATGTATAAAAAAATACCGCATTTTGATGACGGGACGACGGGCGCCGGCTCAGCCGGAAAAGGTGGGCGTGTTGGCGAGGGAGGAGGAGGAGGGGGCTCAGGCATTGTCACAGAGCGAGCAAACGCCTTCTCGTGCAGACGCCCAGCGCGCAGACTTCACCTCTGCGTCGGGTTCGACACAGCGTCGCAGTGACCGAGATCCCCCTGCCGCCCCATCCCCCGTCCCACCCCCGGTTCTCCGCGGCGCCAACCACCTTTGTCACCTCCTTTGCGCGAGCATTCGCCTCCGACTTCTTTGCCGCCAGTATACCCCCCCACCACCACCACCACCTCCACAGCCACCCACCCACCGCTACGTTGGCGGGCTACAAATTAACTTGCGGACCGACGATGCTTAAAAGTACATTACTGAGGGTCCCTGGCCGGAGAAAGAATAAAATATAATTCGCCAACGCCCTGCACGCTCCGGTGGGTCCCGAGCGCTGCGGTGGGTGGGTGGGTGAAAGGGAGGACGGGCAGTGTTACTGAGAATGGCGGGGTGAAGACGGAGAGTGTTCACGGGGGATGCAACGTACTGAACGAAGTCGCGACAGACGTGTGGAGGAGAGAGACTCGGGTCCGGAGAGGTCGGGGATGTGACGGAGTGAAGACGCGTGATCAGGAAAAAATGGAAAGGGAAGGAGAGGCCGAGGGAGGGTCACAAGGCTTGGAAAGGCAAAAACGAGTGACGGGGCGTGATCGAGAGGGCGGAAGGAATAAGTTCCAAAGGAGCTGTGGGGAGCGAGTGGTGAGACGGGAACGAGAGTGCGAGGCAGGGGCTTGTTGTTCTGGTAGTCAGGAGAGCCATACACGGAGGCAACAGGTAAACAGCCTGTTTGGTGAGCAGGAAGTGGTACTCAATAAAAGGTTGTCGAAAATCAGGAGGAAAGGTGACAGTGTGGCAGGTTGAAGGGGGATGATTAGTACGAACGGTGGAGGGCAGAGCCGATGGGACGGGACTGGAACGAAAACGGGCGTTGGTCGTGGGAGCCAGCAGTCCTGCGGAACGGGAAACGTCCTGAGGCGGGGACTCGCTCTTGGAAGGGGGCGTGGTCCGGCGCGGGGGGGGGGAGCGCGTCCGTCGTCAGAAAGAGCTACGCAAAGTTTTCCCCCCTAGCGGAGGGCGCCGAAACACGGTGTGTTTCTCGCCGTGTCTCGCATACATCTGCATTTTTAAACAACTTTTATATTAACCCGTTGCGATGTAGAGCGACGAAGAGAAAAACGTGGGAATGGCGCTCGGCGGCGGGGAAGGGGGGAGGGTTGGGGGAAGCGGGGAGCGGGAGGAAGGGCAAGTGCGCGCGAGAAATGGGGCCCATTCTAATATGAGAAGGCCGGCGCGCGGTCTCCAGGCCGATTCGTATAAGGGGAACTTTCCGTACCGAGTGCCTTGCTCAGCGGCACGGCGAAGCGCGGTGCCCAGAAAACCGACTGTGAAAAAGGAAGTACAAAAAGAAGAAAAAAACGAGAGAGAAAAGTCGCACGTCGTCTGGGCCCCGGCGGGCGTTGATCGTTGTTTGAAATGAGAACGCGCCCGTAGTTCTGCGAATTATCCCGGGAGCCCGCAATGTTCGGAAATTACGCAGGCGCTGGGTACGAATCAACGAACGCCCAGCCCCCGCCCCCTCCCTTCCCGCCCCTTTCCCGCCCCGACCCACTACCACCCCACCCCTACCCCCGCACCCAACCCCACCCAGCTCCGCCACCACCCCGCCCCATTCTCCCATTTCCGCCCATCCCCATCCACGCCCATCCCCTACCTCACCTCCGCCTCACTCTACTTCGCCCCCGGCGTCCCTCCCCGCACCTTCCGCGCCGCTCCCACTTCACCCCATTCCCACTCCGCCCTGCCTCTTTCTTGCCCGACCCACTACCACCCACTCTCCCCGCCCCACTACCCCACTCCATTCACATACCCCTCCGCCACCATCCAGTCCCATCCCCTACCCCCGTTCCCGCCTCGCCCCTCTCCGTCCCTCCCCGCCCCATCCGCGCAACCCTTCACCCCATTTTCGTCCCCATTCCCGCCCCGCCTCACTACCACCCCACCCCGCCCCGACACCACCCGCCCCATTCACACACCGCTCCGCCATTCCGTCCCATCTCCGCCCCTCCTCAGCTTCGTCCCCGCCTCACTCCGCCTCGCCCCCTCACCGTTCCTCCCCGTCCCTTCCACGCAACCCCCCTTCACCCCATTCCCGTCCCATCCCCGCCTTTTTTCCCGCCCCGACCCACTACCACCCCACCCTTCTCCGCCCCGCTCCGCCACTTCCGGCCCGCTCCGCCACCACTCCGCCCCATCCTCCATCCCCACCCCTCCCCTGCATTTCCCCCGCCTCACTCCGCCTCGCCCCCTCTCCGTCCCTCCTGGCCCCTTCCCCGCCGCGCCCCGCGCCACGCTCGTCTCTTCCGCTCGCGAGCGCCCGCGTCGAGGCACGGCGCAGCACGCAACGCGCGAGCGGCCGCCGCGGTGATTGCGTTTGTTAAGGGAAATTCGGAGAAGCGAAGCTGTCATTACACCCCAGACGCGGATTATCGCCGGAATGCGCCACGCTGAAGAGTTAGCTCAAGTCGCGGGCAATTTGTTCAGACGGAGCGGCGCTGCACGTTTGTATCGTGAGACGGCGAATTACCGGTATTTCCGTTTACGAAGTTTTCAAAGGGAAGACACAGTTTTAATTAAATTCAATTATAATCAACTAAGGACGAGGCTCTAAAATGATAACGTTCATTCACGGAGCGTCGTGTGAATGGGAATTATTTAAGCGCCATCCTTCACACCATTGATAAATACATGGTAATACATATTTTTATAACATTTTCATTTTAACAAGAATTTTCAATGCAATGTTGCCGTTATGGGAAAGTGATTCACTGAAGGTGAAAGACCGTAACATGAAATTATAGGGTAAGAATAAATAACAGATATTACGTCTCATGTTTGTTTACATGCAACTACTACACTTGATCTTAGCAAGTTTTAACATAAATTCTGGTGATATTTGATGGGTAAAAATGAAGTAAGAAAGAATAAACATTTTAAAGTTGCACATGACGATTAGTGAAAGCATAGTAATTGTAAATACAAATGAAAGCGGAGCGAGAACAATGACGAGCTAATAACAGCCAAATGAGAGATGAGAAGAATATATACATTCAGGAAAGCAATTGAACGAATAGAACAGAAGAAAATGTTTGGATATAGAGCTAACTCAGACTTCACAGAGATGAGGTAACTGTGGATAAATGCGATAACAGATGACGTAGCAGATTATTCGACAGAATTTGCTATTTAAGTTAGAACATAATACGGTATTTTTATTTCATCACAAACGTCCTCACATTTAACTACTATGCTATACGTTGAAATTCACTGAAATGTTCTCTTAATTTTGAGTTTTACAACATTTATCCAACTTTTATTTCTATATAATCAAACTTTAGACTGCAAAAGAAGCACACTTACGTACTTCCTGAACAGTATCTTAAATCATAATTTTAAGTTAAAGACGTGAACATACTCTGTTTATGTAGTACCTATTTTGGAGATCATAATCACCTGCTACAAAAAAGTCTTCTAATCAATATAGCTGCAGCCGCTCGGAAAACCAGAAACTCGTAAAACTCAATGCAGTTGCACCATTATCCAAGTAAACATATAGTGAACTCCAGTAATTATCAAATTTTGTGGGGAACTCAGACTATTAAAGAAGCAACTTTGATTTGCAACACGTTCAGCAGAAATGAATCTTTTGGTGCAAAACCTCTCAAGTCCGCTCTTTCCAGTTTTTACGGAGAAGGAAAAGACTGAATAACGTCACATTCTATTCTGCACCAAACGAAACTTTTTGCCGAGATGTTGCATCAGATTCGAGAGACGTTTATCTCAGTTGATGCATCTATTATATCATGTGATCAACATATCTCAAAAACTGTAACAAAATTGACATGGGAATTTCTGCACCAAACAATTGAAATGTGAGCTTTAGTGGACTTGAAAGTAGAGTTAACACTATTTGTCTAAAAAATGAAACTACCTCTTTAAATTACCATAAAAATATCCAATATTTAATATTTAGTTAGCATTGGGTGGCTACATAATTAACTAATAAATTTAGTCAGTAGGAATTTATATCCCGTAGACTTAATACAAAATTAAAAGTTATAAACCCAATATAAAGTTCTTGAATTGTCAATTGCTTGGTCTTATTCCACAATTTGCTCGTCCTCGTATTTAATTGAACAAGATTATTTGAGTAAAGAAAAATCTTGTGTGAAACCAATATCAAATTATTCTAATTAAGAGGGATGCTTAGCCGGCCCGGTGGCCGAGATCGCTAAGGTAGTAGTGTCGTAATGATCTCGGACCGAAGGGTCGCGGGCTCGAGTCCCGCCTCGGGCATGGTTGTATTTGTGTTCGTCCTTTCACCCCTTATCATCAATCACCATATCGTTTCATCCACATAGATACCATACCGTTAACAGCAATAGTGGTCGCTAATGACCTATGATGTTGATGCGATCTTAAATAACCAATAAAAAAAGTAAGAGGGATGCTTAAAATTCTGGTGAAAAAACCATGGCATATTTGTAACATTTTTTTATAACTCATTAGTTTGTGTGGAAAACGAGGAAGAAACTCGCCTAGTCCACGATGAAACGTCTTTCTTCTATCACACCAACTAAAACTGCCAACCTTGATATTCGTTGACAGCAGTTCAACGGTTTCAGACTAGAGCCAATGCCGAAATCATTCACATGATTTCCTTCAGTTGTCTCCAAAGGTCCACTTGGGTCTATCTCTACAAATTCACCCCTCTACGGAACTTTAAAGTAGTTCCAGCAATCCCTTATGTCTCAAGATGTGTCCACTCCACATATTCCTTCTTTTAATATTTTGTTTAATAGCCGTCTCTTAACGTCCTTTCAGAAGCACTTGCTATCTTTCTACATGCAAGCAATTTGCAACATCTTTCTATAACACAGTAACTCGGAAGATCCCATTCTTCTTTTTCGTCTTTACGACAACACTTCACATGCGGGTAAAAATCCTCTATCACGGGGGCTTCATTTTCTTCAGGACCAAGAATCCCTAGTTTTCGAGATGCACTTGCATGGAGCGGCGCAATCCCTGCGAGCCCGATACCGCAACCATCTTCCCCTTCGACCACGCCCACTCGGGTCGCTGGCGGGTTATGATTCGAGGCCGCCGCCTGCACCGAAGATAAATTAGCTCCATTACAACGCCCGCACCATCTAATCCAATTTCACATTTCCACGCTCCCTGTGTCTTACCCGCACGCCCCCCTCCTCGCCCCGCCGCGTACACTGGATTAGCGGGCGCCGTTCCGCACGCTACCACCGCAGCCCCCACACACTTGCCCGCCTCCGCCCCACCTCCGCCATCGCCCCGCTTACGCATCGTCCCCTTCACGCCGACCCCCTCCCCGCCACTCCTCCGCCACTGATCGGCGACGCCCCCGCTCGCACCGACCCGCCTCCGCGCCGTCCCGCCTCCGCGCCGACCTGCCTCCGCACCGACCCGCCTCCGCGCCGTCCCGCCTCCGCGCCGACCTGCCTCCGCACCGACCCGCCTCCGCGCCGTCCCGCCTCCGCGCCGTCCCGCTTCCGCGCCGACCTGCCTCCGCGCCGACCCGCCTCCTCGCCGACCTGCCTCCGCGCCGTCCCGCCTCCGCGCCGTCCCGCCTCTGCGCCGTCCCGCCTCCACACCTCTTCCTCGCCTCTGCCCCTCCGCCGCATTGACTCCTAGCCGCCCACGCACTACCTATAACCCCGCTCTTCCCCGTCTCTGCCCTGCCTCTGTCCCACCTCACCTCCCCACAGCATCACCTCCGCATCGTCACCGCTCCGCCTCCGCCCCGTCGCTGTCCAACGCCTTCGCAATCCCGCCACCTCGGTCCAGCTGCCGCTCCCCGGGAAACCCCGTCTCCTTCTCAGCTCTCTATTGACCGGCGCCCGCCTCACAGGCTGTAGGCAGAGAGCGCGGCTAACTCAACAGCCGATGGCCAATTGAAATCTGGTAATAGCATCGCTAATCTGCTTATGTTCCGCAGTCGCTCCCGTTCCCGCTTCCGTCCCCGCTCCCACTCCCGCTCCCGCATTCGCCCCGCCCGCCCTCGAGCACTAGCGTCGCTGCCCACCGCGGGCGGGCGGACGGGCGATCGGCACATGGTAGGCGCACATTGGGGTCAGCGCCGTACGGCTAACTGCTGGCCAGACGGATTATTTAGTGCCGACAGGGCGAGGGAAAATCCCAACGGGGACGCGGAAAAGATTGTCGCTCACATTGTGCACTGATATTTTTGTATTTGAAAGATGAAAATAATATGGAATTTTATTTGCCTAATGTTGCTTCCATTCACTTCGTTAGTTGCCTGCGAGCACAAACGGAAAATGATATTACTTTTAAATATAAATGCCGCAAACAAGTTTATTCGTTGGTCAATGTCGGCCATCAGCAATGAAGCAACGATGTGGAATGATGACGATAATGATGGAGGAAGAAATTATCTATTCTCCAAATTATCTTGGTCGATAGGGCACAAGTGTATTTACTTTGATTTATTTAACGACAAAAATTCAAAACAATGTGTGACGCACTTTCAGATATTTCTTTCCAATATAGCTATTTATGAAAAAAGTTTAAGATGCATTATATGTAAGGATTGTTCATATCATCTTCTGGCTTTGCAAACTTGCCATCAAAAAATTAACAGCAACATTTTTACCACTATGTAAGTTTTATTTGTAGTTATTGGTTCAATAACAGAACAAATTCAATAGGCTGCTAAATTAATTCTGCGCAATTATTTTGAGGAGAGAAACCAGCATGGGTCAAAGCAATCTGAAATATAGCGCATGGGCTAGTAAAATCCATCCATTATAAAAATAAAAATAAAAGGATAATGAGCACTTCCGTTTCCATGTATACGTCACAATGCTCTATGATTTTTGAGGTGCCTCTCCTTCCTGACTCACAGTTGGACCAGCATATATTACGCACTGTTCATGTTATTCACAATTTTAATTAGTTTATTAATTAAGCATTCACCGAAAACTAAAATATTTCAGTTTTTAATTACCATCGAAAATGAATGTAATTTTGTTTCGGCAAATTTAATCAACATATTTTACTTCTAAGAATTGCTGTGCGTTCAAAAACAAATTCAATGCGCCTCTACAAAATGATTTTCCAATTTTTGTCTTCCTGAGGTTTACGATACATAATTTAATCACAATATTTTGTAAAAATGTTTTGAGACCGATTTGCTTAAAGTAAATGACTCTCAATAAATAACATTAAAATTCTTCTTTCTCCATCAAAATATTTATTTTTACTGACAGTATAAAAATAATACATTTCGGAAGAATTATAAAGGTTAAAATTTGGAGAAAAAGCGTGAAATAGATACTTTAATATTCATATGAAGAAATCGTGGGGAAATATTTAGTTTTTCGTATGGAATGTTTATTCTCTTTATAAATTGCACGTTTTTATTGAAATGTCAATAACACATCTGTCTACACAAATGAGGCTGCAGTTAAAGATATTTGACGGCTTCTCTCAGTCTCAGCGTTTTATGGTTAACTATGAATGTGGGGAAATAATCAAAAATTAATTTTGATGCAAACACACAAACTTCCATGCATCACGGCACGACGTGTGGGACAGGACCTCAGAGGAGAGATCGCGCGAGCCTTGGCGGAAGGCAAATAAATTACTTCCACTTACAACACGTACAATTCATTCTTTTTCCTGTCAATAGTTGATTGAAATGAATACTTCGGCTCTGCTGGCATCTTCAGCTATATTCCGATTAAAACATAGTGGCATTTCATGTCACGAGCTGGAAGGTGAGAACATTGTCATCAAATCGGGAGCTCTAATACTAAAAATTTAAGTTGCAACGAAACTCCGGATTGGATGACAATGTCCTCCTTTCCTCCCAGATGGTAACCTTGAAGTGCCACTATGTTTAAATCGGAATACAGAAACAAGTTGAATGCAATACGTGCTCTGCCGCGTTTATTTATTACAGTTCAATATGACAAAAAATTCGGCATTCAACATATTCTGTACAACCATAAATATTCGTTCTTAAATACCGAATTATTAAATGAACTTACCCTACCACGAAAAAACACACCACAAATTGCGTCTTTACAAAAATAATAACCCAAATGAATAACGCTCAGCTATTCCGGTTTCAATAAAACCGTCCCTCATTTCATCTCCGTGGAGCGTCGTCGCCAATTCCACTTGGGGAGGATGATCCGCCAAATACCACAAAGAGAGCGGCAGGGTCAGAGATCACTTCCAGTGGCTGCGGGTACGCACGCGCCTTTTCACAGAGATGAGAGGAGGCGAGGCGGGTCGCAGGGAACGCAACTCCAAGAAAATCTGCCCGTCGCCCCAGCGGCTCCCACCCACCAGCCGGGCGGTCCCGAGGCCACGAATCCTGTATGAGCGGCGGGGCGAGAGGAAGAGACAGTGACGGCGGCTGGTGGTGAACGACAAGGAGAGGACGAAGCGACGCACTGTGGTTCGAATAGGCGGAAAAAGCGGCCAAATATACTGCGGCGAGCGGCCGGTTGCTCTCATCGGTAGTCGCCGGGGTTTCTCGAGTCAATACCAGAGCAGAGCTCTAATAAATGGCCAGGGACCGCGCGCGATCATTCGTTCCTCATCTGTCTTCCCCTCTCTTACATCGCACCCCCAGTGTCGTAACTCAAAAAAATTAAATTTTGAGTTACATACATTATTTAAAGAGGAATTTTATGCTCTTCCGACCTAGAATAGTGTCATTTCTTTTTAGTCCTATTTTAGTCAATTATTAGCGATGTTCGTACTTCATAAACGTGATTTGATGATGCAAATTTCAACCTTTAAAGCGCTCTCCTGAAGTCACCTTTTTTGAGTTACGACACTTTTCTACTGGGGGTGCGTTAAATGCATTAGAGTCGGGAGCTTCTCGAGGCTGAGTGGTACCCCGATGGTAGGAGGAAGGGGAAGCCCAGCACGATGACGTGTAGTTCAGCGGCGGATTTCACGTTTCACTGGAGAAGGACCGTCGTCACCTCCCCGATTATTGATTGATTGATTGTTATTGATTCCTAACGCGCCAACTACTATTTTAGTCCCGTAAGTGTAGTGCATGTTTTTATCGGGAGGTGGCGGATATCTTTCCCCAGTGGATGGCGAGATCCGGCGCCAGCCTACCGTCCAATGGCGGGATTTTCGCCAACCAGGTATCTCCCACCAGCGGGAAACCACCCCAGTCGGGACAAGTTCTAAGTCCCCGACCGGTCTCCCGGCATGTGCGGTAGTGTACGGCATATTAGTGTAAGTGTATGTGTGTAAGGGGTGAGGTTAGGACAAGGAAGAGGAAGGAAAGATAGCGCGCGGTCCGTGGCCCGTTTGTTAGGGAACTGCTCCGGCATTCCCCTGGTGTTAATCAGAGAAACCACGGAAAACTACCGATCAGAGTAGCCGGCCGCCAGAATTCTCCCGCAGACAGCGACTGAATTCGACCTATCTCACAAGCTAGTGTCGAAAATCCTGCCACCGTCGGGATTCGAATCTAGGACCTCCCGGTCAGAGGCACTGCAGTGACATCAGTTGAAGCACTAAGCCAGCGCTCCTGGTCGATCTCCCCAAATATAACATATTACGTCACTAATGACCAATACAGTTAACGCACCGGTAAACACTAATTAATCAACGGATATCCCAACAGCCATGAGCCAAGAAACAGTGACGTAATATTTCTCCTAAGTCTTTGGCTGTTAACAGTTCATAGTTGAGCCCCATGGAGTCTGCGCCACAAACGCCAACGGCTCATGTTTCAAACGCGCTGTTGTGACTGTTTTTCTTAGTTACTTTTAACGCAAGTGTCCTTTGGTAAGATCCTTGATAAAGCAATTAAAAATCTCTCTATGTATGAAAGAAATATGTTTTTTGCTAAATATATTGTTCGAAATTATTGAGAAAAGCTGGCAGAAAATGACACTTTATAGCCTTAATAACTACTGAAAAATGTGGCTCCCAAAATCTGATGAATTTACGACTGTTGAACTTCTTAGAAATTCTCCATGATGGTGAGCCCTCTGCATAATAGTGTTCAACGTAGACAGGTGTCTCCGAATTCATACATACTGATAGGGAATCCAGAAGGTTCGAGAATGATCTCTCTGTGCTAGGGATTATATAGAGGGGAATTGCATATCACGAAGTTATATGCATCTACATATGTGATATTTTGCCCACAGTGTTAGACAACCCCGTATGAACACATGTTGTTCTGTCGGATACACTTACATAAAATCTCCTACACTCGTCGGAATGTCTCATACCGAACATCTGTGCAGAAGAGGTTGTACCTATAAACCAAGAGAAAAGTCACAAGCGTATTTCCATTTTTAGAAATTTTCCAACATGCTCATTGGAGGGAAGTGACCCTTTCCGAACACTACATATCCTAAACATTTTCTAACAATTATTTTCATACATCTGTAAATAAACATTGTATGAAACAAAATACTTTTCTTGCATGCGTTCCTGAATTATACATATAGGGAAATTTTGAAGGAGAAATAATTTGCCCGCTGTTTGGGTGCATGAAACCACCGTGCGTTGCCTGGCCCCACAAGCAATTTGGCTACTGGCAGGGTTCCCTAGTTTCATTAAGTCCCCGTCTATCACGTTACCGTTGCCCCAGCCTCGCTGTCAGCAACCGACACCACCACCATTGCCATCGCAATGGCGCTCGCTACTCACAGTCACCGCCACCGAAACAGTCTCTCAGCATCGTCTTCAGTGTGTGTGCCACTATCACTACCACCGTCACCTTTAGTATTGCTGATAACGTGAGTGATACCGTGATCGTCAGCGTCACCAATAGCCACGACGCTGACGCTTCGCAATCAACACGAGCTGTCACTACCTCACTGTCAACCCCTCACTGTCACTATGGGAGTGACCATACACTTGTCCATCAGAGTCCCCGTGACTCCGCCGTCATCCTCACAATGACTTTTACCGCGCCCTTCAGTGTGTCACCGGCTTAAGTGGCCCAGAAAATGAATTGATGTCACTGCAGTGCCTATGACCGGGAGGTCGTAAGGCCCGAGTCCCGACGGTAGAAAAATGTCGGCACTTGCTAGATATTTAAGTCGAATACCGGAGCTGTCTGGAGAATTTAAGGGGCCGGCTGCTCTGATCAGTAGTTTTCCGTGGGACCTCCGATTAACATCAGACGAATGCCAGACCAGTACTCTAACAAATGGGCCACGTACCGTGCGCGATTTTTCCTTCATCTTCGTAGTCCTATCCTCACCCCTTACTAACACACATTCAGCTTACACGCACTACACTACAACATATATTGGGATCTTAGAGCTTATTCCGACTGGGGCGGTGCCTCGTTAGAAAGAGAGATACTTGGCTGAGGAAAACCTCGCAAACCTACGTGCAGTTCAGCGTCGGATCTCAGCATCCCACGTAGGAAGATCCCAGACACCTACGATAAAAAACAAACAATACACTTACGGCACTAATGACTTTAACAGTTCACGCAACCAGAAACATTGATCAATCAACCATTCAGTGTGGACGTCCCCGGCGCCATCACGATTTTCGTCGTGGCCGCCGCCACCCCATGCAGTTCGGGTGTTCAGGGCCTGAGAAGGTGATGGTGTTCCATCGTCCTGCCAGCACCCTCTTCGATTCCGTCTCCATTTCTTCTCTACTCAGAAATCCCGACTGGAGCATTCGCTGTTGTCCATGTCACCACCTCTATATCATTTCTCTGTCGACCCTTCATTTCATTTGGCATAACAACTTCCTCTTCATGGTCACCATATTGTTCCCCACCCTGCCTCACCCCGAGCCATCCCCCGAGTCATCCTCCACTTTCAATCTGATCTGTCGCTCCCTCCCCCACCCCCGCTCTCTCACTCCGCCCTTGATCATCTCCGCGATTTCTACTTCCTGATATTGTACAACAGTATTCAATCTTTCCCATACTCTTCCACTTTCACCTCTCTCGCCTGCCAACCCTCTCGTCGCTACTGCCATATCCACCACATCCTCTGAATCAGTTGTGGGTTCCGCCGGGGCGGCCGCCTCCACTCCCTCAGCCTGCGCTTGCCTCATTATCTGGCTCCGTATCCGCTTCCAATTTCGCCTTTGCCACAACTGCCAACGTCATTTCCATCGCAATAGCCATTAATTCCCCTCCGGCTCTGCTTCGGTCGTCGCCCACGCCCTGCTCGGAGCCGCTCCGTGGCTTGCTGCAGGCCGCCTGCCTTTGCCAACGAGTACGCTTTATTTTAATCATTCAGTGCGGGTCTCTTCATCTTCACCGTACAATCACAGCCATACGCTCTAATTCTCGTGGCATGTGTTCTGTCACGGTCACCAAATTATTTTTCATGCTCCCCACTCATATACAGTTTTTTTAAACTTTTGCACGTACTCTACTCTACTGCCGTCGTAGGCAGTTGTTCTCGTCTACCTAATCTACGCTATGCTCTCGTTCCCGTCACCACCACCCTTGTCTCCACCGCCCTCGTCCCCGCCGCCCTCGTTCCCACTGTCCCCGTCCCCACCGTCCTCGTCCCCACCGTCCTCGTCCCCACCGTCCCCGTCCCCACCGTCCTCGTCCCCACCGTCCTCGTCCCCACCGTCCTAGTCCCAACCGTCCTAGTCCCAACCGTCCTCGTCCCCACCGTCCTCGTCCCCACCGTCCTCATCCCCACCGTCCTCGTCCCCACCGTCCTCGTCCCCACCGTCCTCGTCCCCAGCGTCCTCGTCCCCAGCGTCCTCGTCCCCACCGTCCTCGTCCCCACCGTCCTCATCCCCACCGTTCTCATCCCCACCGACCTCATCCCCACCGTCCTCATCCCCACCGTCGTTTTCCGCATCCTCCTCGTCCCCACAGTCCTCGTTCCCACTGTGCTTTTCCCCACCACCCTTGACATCGCCACACTCATTATTACCGTCCTCAATGTCGAGCTCTTCACTGTTGCAAACGTCAACGCACCGCTTGTCACATTTTCATCCCCACCACGCTCGACTCGTCTCGCTCATCAACGTCTCTCTAGTAATTAACACGCCTGCCAGCGTCACGCTTCTCACTACCATTGTCCTCACAAACGCTTGCGTCTTCTATCTCCCGCAATCACAGATCACCACCGTCCTCGACTCCGTTTGCAGCTCCCTTTCACCTCGCGAGCAGGTCTCGCCGGGACCCAAACGTCTTTCTCCATTGGGCCAACTGCGCCTCGTTCCCGGCGATCCTGCGGCCCCTGCCAATGCCGCCGCCCCCTGCGCCGACACGCGGATGGATGGCCCACGCGATCGATCGTCGGAATGTCGTGAGCGTGGGATGGCGCCTGCGGCCTCCTGGATATTACTCCGCTCCGCCATCCACCAAAAGCCGCCCTCGTGGTATTGGAGAGAGAGGCAGCCTACAATCCCGCACCCGCCCTCGCGTCCGCAGCTCCACAGCAGTCGAGTCGTGGGGGATTGGAGAATTCGCCAAATTATCGCTGCCCCTTGGCAAAAATGTTTATACAAGGCACAATTTAATAATTAGACATGAAATAGTAAAAAATAGTACAGCATGTACACATAATTCAAATATCGATTGTTTGATAGAACAAATCTGGCAAACATATTTTTGTACGAAGTCATTATTCCGCGGCCTCGCGCCGCCTCAGCTCGCGTGTGTACACCCCTTTCTGGATTTGGAGGGGAAGTAAGAGCGGAATGAGGGGAAGTTGTCCGTGCACATAGGAGCGCCGGGCTTCCCAGGCGGGCATGTAGCTCGTGCTGGCGCATTTTGTCGTGTCAGCTCTAAACGCTCATTGAAATCCTTAGTGACAATTCCCCGCTCTAGACATCTTGGAAAAGGCGACAGATTAATAAAGTATCATGATGTGAATGAATGCTGTGCTATGACTAGAGAGGCACCAAAATCTAGAGCAAAAGTCAGCGATGTAGATTGAGTGGCGTTCTGCTGCTAAACATCGTACATTATTTCATTCTACTAGTTGTTACTGGAGTGTACTGTCATGCTTACGAAATTGGTCGTGCAGGCGTGGGGTTATATGCGCAGCACGTTGCAACCGTTGAATGCAATCAAAGTACACCTGCTTTTTATAAAAAAGCCAAGGCTCACCAATATTCGCTTACAAATTCTAACTCATGAAGACAATAGTTTGAATTATGAAGAAATTTGTCTGGCGATTTTCGGTATACAAAATAAATGAATGACAACGTGTTGAATGACGGTTCTAATGTTCAATTATTGAATTGAATTTGCCTTATTTTACGTGGCGAGACTCAGGCCACGAGGCCTGCTCTTCCGTCTGACCACGCAAATTCCGCTACGCTCCTTTCACCAACCATGGGAGAAAGAAGGTATTACTTGGGCGACGAAACAGGCGATTTGAATTTAGCTCAGATGCGTCATTTAGGCTTGAGGATCTTTTACATGCAGTAAATCTACTAACATGGGACAGCCGGCTTTACTTCCCCTCCGAAGGAAAGCGTACGAGAGATTTTTTTCGCCCTTAAAAATCCACGGCTTCGATCGGGTTCGAACCCGCAAACTTGGGTATAACACTCCGATACGCTAACCGTTACACCATCGCCGCCGCAATTATCGTCATCTTTTCGGCCTTATTTATTATTTCTTTGATTTTCATCTTACAATTACCCTAATGCTTTTGAATTATTATCTGATTTCATTGGAACAGGGCAGAAATTGTAAGAAAATGAACATGGATCTGAGCTGCATCGGGAAAGAGGTCATCGGTGCGTGCGGCTACCGCGTATTCGTTATTCTAATCAGAAGACTGCATCTCCCGTATTGTGTTGTGAAAAATCTCAACCATGGAGAGAAGGAAAATTGGAACTTAAGACGCTGACAAGATAACGCGAGATTACACCAAGTGGTCTCAGGAGCAGGCGGTACGTCGCCAAGTTTACAATGTTCATCGCTTGCACCATTCGCCCCTGGAAATTCGTAGAATGTAAACTTTCTTCCTTTTTTCCCCTCACGTTCACGGTTTAATTCAAAAACAATTTCTTTAGTAGGATACAGTTCGTAAATATTAGCCGATTATGCATCCGGTGCGTTTTCTTGCTGGGAATATTGTAAAATCATTTTAGAAAATTCATCAGTGGGAGAATATAACAATTATATTATATTATTATATACAGTTATATAACTTTATGTATTTACATATTATATACAATTATATTATTATTCGTTATTCCCTGCTCGTCACGGAGTCTGCCAAGTTCGCGCGAAGCTGTTCGGGTGTTCGCTGTGACGAACTAGAATGAATGGGTGAAATTGTGACTCCAGTAAATTACGAAACAGAATAGTTTTTACTTTCCTACTATTACATTTTGTTAAAAAAATAATGAAGGGATAACTAATGAAATTAAGTTTGGGAGGTAAACGTGTGTGTAAATCATATTTGATAACCTGATTATGGTGTAATTACTATCAAAAACATGAAAAGAAAAATGGGAGTTTGAAACATTGAGTACCAGAGAATTAAAGGATTACAAGAATTATTCTTGCTATAAAGTAAAATAATTTACAAGACTGGATTATGAATTCTGAAACTCTATCTAGGACATTATTAGAAAGAATTTTTGTAGAGTTAGTGCAGGGCTTTATATTAAGAAATTCCCGAAAGTATTAATTCTTTTGCATAATCAAGCTATTTTATTAATTGTATTTTTATAGCAGTGTGTATTTCTATGAGCGTTGTATTC
This sequence comes from Teleogryllus occipitalis, assembly GCA_011170035.1. Classification (NCBI taxonomy): domain Eukaryota; kingdom Metazoa; phylum Arthropoda; class Insecta; order Orthoptera; family Gryllidae; genus Teleogryllus; species Teleogryllus occipitalis. The sequence goes on from BLKR01015455.1 coordinate 23,344, forward strand.
CGTGCGTTGTCTATATTGTTTTTCTGCTTTGAGCAAGATTATAGTGATGTTATATTAGAGCTGTGTCAGGCTGTATTTGTTCGTGACTTTCGACCTCCATCAAATTATATTCCCCTGAAATTATTACTTTTTCCAAGTAAGTATTTTCATTGTGGCTCGGCTATTACAGACGCTACAAACCACAAAGGGATTCTTACTTGTAATTCGTAGTAAACAACCGTACGTCACCATGAAGCCTCCGCGATTTGCGGTTAACGTTGGCCTCTTGAGAATTCGGTTGGTGTCTGAGTGGCATCTTATCGACATAAGTCAAGAGATCGCATCATAAAGTATATTATTGTTTTTAACGAACGAATTACACTGACAACGTAAGATACACGCTACAAAAATTTATAATTAACAAATTAAAAATAACCAGCGTAAAATGGTATTTTAAATCTCTAGTAGGTATTTTTAGCGAGGTTTGGTTGAATGCACATCGCTATTTTCAAAGACAGGCAATGAAAATTTTTATTTGATCTTAAACAACATATTTATTTGTATAAATAAATGTAACACAGATCCAGAGTTGGGAAGTTATGTGGATCATTGTTAATAGATCTATAAAATAGATATAAAGAAATTTCAAAAACCAAAATAAAAAAATGAAAACCATTAGCACAAAACGAACGCCATTTTAGGTGACGTGTATCATATAGTGAAAGGCACAGAGAAGTAAAATATATCACGACAATGTCAACATTCTCAACCGTAGGCCCGATTCCGTTCCACGCGAAATCAACCTTCGGCAGCCGACGGCGCACGAAAGCGCCTCTGACATCGACATCCAAAAAGCAATATTCTAAGAAGTTACTTCCAACAAATTAGTTCCAAAACTTTTCAGTTAAGCACCGCAGCGCGCGTAAAGAACGGAGAGAAATTTCGTCAGTTTCTTTCGAGAACTTCTGGAAGCGATTTTCCCCCGCGACCCGGAGGAGCCGGCACCGCGCGAGGGCCGAGCCCTGGATGTGTATCTTCTCCAGCAGATTTGTGGAACACCGGGGCTCATTTGAAAAGAAATGGTCGCAGGGCGTTTCAAGAGATTCAGGACTTACCTCTTTTATTGGATTTTTACGGAGGTAAGATTTTTTATTAACGTCACAAATCATTTTCCGTGCAACTGATTCGGAAATAAAAGAAAGCAACTTTGTTTTCCAGATAGCACAGAATAGCCCCGCCATTTTCTTAAAGCAAATGTTTCTTCCGTGATAAATATGCTATTAGGCACAATCCTCAAATACAATGAGCATATAGTTATCTATGTACTTGAATGTTTATGACGAAAAAACTGCATTTAAAGTTATGAATGTTATTAAAGTACACTACAATACCCCAAGAAATATATTATCAGGAACTCGAGAATTTAAAACTGTGGGCTGCAACAAACAGAAATCGGATTAACCGGACAATAGCTCTTCTTCCTCAATAGCCATCTCTTCTCTTTTGTCTTTCAGGGACAATGCTATAAACGTGAAGTAAGTTTTGTATGAGTACATTTTAGACCACATTTTAAATTCTGTTTTTACCACCAGACTGCTGAAATATAATTTTTTCTGCAAATTACTTTTTATTTAACGTGTTTTCTACTCTTTATGTATTTCTTCACAAAACAGCTCAGGACAATGAATTACAATTCTAACATTTTTTTGTGTTAAACGAACTCTTTATGCATCTACAGGAATCCGGTTCTGAGGAATCCGCTTAAGAGGAGTTCACTGTATTATATTTCTCCTCGAACAGCGACTTTCATTTGAGAATTAAAAAAAAAGATCAAAAGTGAAGAAGGGCCTCGCCGATTCCAAAATCATCCCAAAAAACAAAGCCATTTCAATCCATATCAAAGACAGAAATACATTATATATTGCTATAAAATTCGATATGGGTTCGCGTGATAGTCATAAATATTCAAAACCTGAAAGCATTCCGCGTGGATGCGTGATATGATAACAGTAATAAATAACGATTAATAATAATGAATTGCCCTATAAACATAAACCAGCGAGTTAAAGCAGCGTGAAACATCAGGGCCCGGAGCCACAGTGTCGGGCTCCACCATTAATTTAACTAGTGGTCTAGTTGATTTCAGTCAAACATTCGACCGTCGCGCACAACGAACGGACCACTACGGATTTCTCGGTGAAGAGACATGTAACCAATGGTGCGTCCGAGTTTAGCTTGTAATACTGTCTCTTATGGCGACAGTGATGTCCGTGTTTTGACTGATTAGTGATTCCGGGCGCGTCAAAGGTTATGATCATTAATCCCGTAAGTGTAGTGTACGTTTGCATCGCAAGAAGTGATGGTGATCTCCCCCGCTAGCTGGTGAGATCCTGCGCCGACTTTCGGCTGCGTGCGGGCATTTTCCCAAACCAGGTATCTCCCACTAGCTAGTATCTCCCACCGCCTCAACCGTGACAAGCTCTAAGCTCCTGACTTGTCTCCCGACAGGTGTCATTGCATGCTAGTGTAAGTGTGTGTAAGTAAGGGGTGAGGATAGGACAAGGGAGAGGAAGGAATAATCGCGGTCCGTGGCCTGTTTGCTAAGATACTGCTCCAGCATTCGTCTGGTGTTGATCGGAGAAACCACGGAAAACTACCGAGCACAGCAGGCGGCCGCTAGAATTCTCCTCCAGAAAGCGGGTGAACCTAACTTCGCTGTCCAGCTAAGGTAGAAAATCATGCCGCTGTCGAGACTCGAACCGTAGGATCTCCTGGTCAGAGGCATTGCAGTGACATCAGTTGATGCCCTGACTCACCTTTATGGATATGCCGGTGTAAATTACGTAATTCCAAAATAACACATTTAAAAACTATTTTGCTGCAACACCACTTACTCTCTCGAATTATGTGTTCAAGCTCCGCAATAATAGAAGACGTGTCATTGCAGATGGTAAACAAACACACTAGTGTGTTCCTCATAATAATAGTGAGAAATAATTATTTTACCGTTTTAGCCTCACGAGCAATATATTCCTGTAGAAACTGTACATTTCAATTTCTTTGCAGTCTGTGTATCACAGCAATTTTATACGCATTTCAAAGACTCGAAGCAGTGTTGTAGACTAGAGAGGTCATTAGTGCCATTTGCGAACAGCGAGTGGGCCGCGAGCGACTCAGCGTTGTCATATTTAGCACACTGTGTCAACGTTATCGAAACGCAGAGAGTTTCGAACTCCGGCTTGTAGTTTTGAAATGTTAACCTCTCGCAATTTTTGCAATTTTTCAAAAATATGAAGATTTCGTCGAAAATGGGACTAGCACACCATACTTTTTACTGTTTTGATACGTACGAGGATGAAAAATTAAAAAATTGGAATGTTTAAAGAAATAATTAAAACTGCCGATATTTCGCCCAAAGTTCCACGAAAACTCTTCATATTTTAGAAAAATTGATCATGACTTTATTACAAGATCTTTAAAAAACATTTTATTAAGAACAAATCTCTATATCCAATATCGTTGTTATATGAAGACGCCAAAAAATTGCACTTTTACAATTTTCGAATATCAAGGATATCTACGAACATAAGGCCTGCACCATTCTCTTTGAAAGCGTCTTTTACTCTATCGGAGGACAAATTTAATAAACAATTCTGGTGCAATTTTTGAGAAAATTTTGAAAATATTCTTGAGCCTTCATGTAAAGTACCCTAAAAATCAAAATATACGTTTGAAACTCCTCAGCCTCGAGCTCGTTCACATCGATCGTGGAATATCAATTTTGGAGAAAATCGGCTTAACTCTTTAAGTGCTAGGCGTTGACAACAGACTGACGGACGGACGGACGGACAGACACACATACAGAGGGAGACACAGGGACAACACATTTGACCATCAATCTATTTTTCGTTATGGAGGACGCACAAATTATGAATTCTGGCTACACATATGTTAGAGGAAGTACTTTACTACCACTTTTCGATACCAGCCCCGAGATTACAATACTTTCTCTTTTCGTAAGGGCCAGAAAGTAAAAACAAACCAGTTATAATATATAGGAATTGATTGTATATTAAAGTACTTAAATTTTTGAAAAATCTTTGAATCTTCAATCTTTGAAAAGTTTAAAAAATTCAGTCAATAAAACTATAAAAAATGAAAGAAAAAACAAAATTTGTAAAAATTGGGAAAATTAAAGTTACTAATATCACACATACGTCAAATTAATACTTATTAAAACACAAATAAAACGTTCAATCTAAACTTTGTACAAACCACAGCAGCGCAGCCGCATGGCCAGACAGGGCCAATTGCAGCGGTTTGGGGAAGGACACTACTGAAGGAAGTGAACCCCAGGAATGTATCACTTCAGTACTTGCAGCGATTGCATGAAATACACTGCCGTAGAGCGAAACATAGGAGCAGCCGCTTAGAGTGAAAAGGCGCAATTACAGACAAAATTCAAAGAGATTTCTCGACATTTACTTTTATCGGAGGTTTCATTCAAAGAGAATAATGAAAGGTCAAAGAAATTCAAATTTCTGCTGTATTCTAAATCAAATAATTTCTCTATGTCAATACTTGTCACGTAACACTTCAATGTTTAGGAATAATGAATTCCAATTTATCGTTTTTTACAATTTCTATTTTACACAGTGTAGGCGAATGCCTGAGCACACCAGGCGAATGCCGGAGCAGTATTCTAACAAACGGGTCACGGATCGCGGGCCCTTTTTCCTTCCTCTTTCTTGTCCTATCCTCACACCTTATACACATTTATACTTACGTGCTTACACTCCTACACATGCCCGGAGACCGGTCGCGAGCGTAGAGCTTGTCCCGGCTGGGGCAGTGCCCGGCTGGGGAGAGATACCTGGTTGGGGAAAACCCACAATCCTACGTACGTTGGTGCCGGATCTCGTCAGCCAGTGGGGGAAAATCATCGTCACCTCCCGCGATAAACAACTGACGAGACAAGCAGCTGACACGCCGGGAAACACCAATCAATCACTCAATCCAATATTTCAACTGCCTTTGCGTGCGACTGAAGGCAGCGGCGGGGCGGCGTCTCCCGACGCTGCGATCGGTCACGAGTCCGTCGGCCGCGTTTACCGGGAGCGGTAGCCCAGTGCATCAACTGATGTCAATGCAGCGCCTCTGACCGGGAGGTCCTAGTTTCCTACTCCCCACGGCGGCAGGATTTTCGACACTAGCTTTTCAACTAGGTCGAGTTCAGTCGCTGTCTGGAGGAGAATTCTAGCGGCCGGCTGCTCTGATCGGTAGTTTTCCGTGGTTTCTCCTATCAACACCAGGCGAATGCCGGAGCAGTACCCTAACAAACGGGCCACGGACCGCGCGCGATCTGTCCTTCCTCTTCCTTGTCCTATCCTCTCATCTTACACACACACTTACATTAACATGCACCACACAACCTCATATTCCGGGAGACCGGTCGAGAGCTTAGAGCTTGTTCCGGCTGGAGCGGTGCCTCACTGGTGGGAGAGTCCTGGTTAGGGGGAAACCCCACTAGTTGACGGTAGGTCGCCACCGGATCTCGCCATCCAGCGGGGGAAAATCACCGCCATCTCCCGAGAAAAAAACATGCACTACACTCACGGGACTAATGACCAAAGCAGTTGACGCGCCCGGAAACACGAAAAAAGCAATCAATCAATCGGCTGCGTTTGCATACCAACGCTCCCGGCGGTGTCTCCAAAGCAATCTCTTTCACCGCGAGCAGACCGGCACGGCCGGATGTCGCGGTGGTGCTGCGTTCATGACTACGCCAACTCGGCGCCCAAGTGCCAAGTGCGCGTCAGTATTACCACGGCCCAGCGAAGGCCCCTACCTGCGTTGACGGCTCGGGCTTCTGTTGTTCTATCTAATTTCATACTATCGGCCGAAGATAAGCCTTGTTGCGCGCTCGTCGGCACCAACTCTACTTGGTCGTGCATTCTGCTTGGGGTCAAGTCCCGAGAGTGGCTTAGCCGGGGAATGATGGCGGAGTAAAGCGGTTGATTGATTTTTTAAAAAATTAATTTGTTGCGTCTGTAAATGACGCAACACGTCTGCAAACCCCTAGGAGGGCTTTGGGCGCTTCTGGGCGTTGAGCGCTTCCGAGGGCTTGATTGATTGTTTGTGATTGCGGGTGCATCAACTAATGAGGTCATTAATCCCCTAAGAGTAGTGCATGACATTTTATCGGGAAATGGTGGTGATATTCCCCCGCTGGAAAGCGATATCCGGCACCGATCTACCGTCGAGTAGCGGAGTTTTCTCCAACGAGCTATCTCCCATCAGCAGGGAAACAACCAAGATGGGACAAGCTGGACCGGTCTCCCGGCATGTGTGGCAGTGTAGCGCATGGTAGTATATATGTGTGTGTAAGGGGTGAAAATAAGACAAAAAAGAGGAGGGAAAGACGGCGCGCGGTCCGTGGCCCGTTTGTGAGGATGTGCTCCGGCATTCGCCTGGTGTTGATCGGAGAACGGAGCGAAGCGGGAACGCGTTCGCGCAGGCTGGATACAAGATTCAGAAGAGACCTACATTCGCGGCCTAATTCGCTAACCGGGATCCGCGATCACGATGCGCGCGATCGTGGTCCCGCCCTGTAGGTCGGAGTTTGGAAGTGGAGATGGCTGTCCAGACAATCAATGGCGTCGCTTCATAGGAATTTCTAAAAATTAAGTTTCCGTGGCCGATGGCATGGCGGCGGTGCATCAAAGGGGTGCTGTGTCATGTACAAAGCACCATGGCTTTGTCAATGCGGTGCGACAGAAATCCTCGCCTAGTTTGTTGCCATAATATACGCCATAGCTCGCCGAAGAGCGAGAATTATTCGCCCTCTACAGACAATGGCTCCCCATGTAAAATAAAATTACTTCGACACGTGCGGGGAAATACCCTGACTGGATTTCATTACCATATCCATTCCTAAAAAATAGTCTGATTTTTCGGCAAAACTATCTCAAACCGATAAACCGACCTTCATGAAATTTTGTATACAGATACATTTTAACTATGAGCAAGATGATTACGCTACCTCGGAATTCCGTAGTTTTTTAAATGCCTACATTCGGCTGGCGTAAACGCAACCCACATCACATGGCACGCGTTAGTTTTCACATCAATCAACTCGAAAACTCAGTGTTTATTGCCATAAAATTAAGTTTTCAAGATCAAAATTCTAGAAGTATATTTTTCACACCATGCTATATATAACCCTATATATATATATATATATATATATATATATATATATATATATATATATATATATATATGCTATATATATATTGAGATCCGTAGGAGTTTATATTACATTTTAGACGCCTTCGGCTTTTCTAGGTATCTTCTCTCCGTCGTAAAGTTGAGGTGGCCAGTATCCAATTTCGAGACTCTCGATGTTGTGCGTGGTTTCCTTGACACGGTATACGTCTCTTTCTGGAAGCTCAGCTGATTTATATCACAGCTTTTGGCAAGCGCAACAATTTCCTATCGCTCCCGTGAAGGTGCTTCATGAACAGTTATTCACTCTAAGATACTTAGTGCATTTCATCTTCGGAATTCATCTAATAATTTCGTTCATACCTTGACATGAACACACTTTCTCTTCTAAGAGTAGTAATAAGTGTATCAGGGAAATCAAAAACTTCCTAACTTCTGACAACCATACTTTACAGGAGAGAGAACAAAGTCATCTATTTTAGTGATCGCAGATGTTATCCAACAATCTATTAATATTGTAGAGATTTATGCCTTATTTATCCGTTAAATATTTCACATAAATAGTTGTTAAAATTGGAATAAACACTCACCAAACATTTTCATCAAAAAGTGAATTTGGTGTGTTTTTGTTCTTCCTGCTTCAATTTTATTTACCGTTTCTCATTCTCTCTTCCTCCACCCCAAAAGCAAAGTTTATTTGATTTACGTTTTTTTAGACATTTTTAATTCATAGACATTTTGAGAATTTCTCGCGTGCATTTAATGCAGCTTGGAATACTGACGGAGTAATTAAAAAATACCCACCGCAGTATTCATTTTCGATTGTTCGCGGTCTCATTGTTAGAAGCAAGATGAATAACGCTTTACGCATCTCTGGTAATGCGTCACTCCACATACAGACCACGACTCACTCATTCAACATTACGAACACGCCGTACGAGTCCAGTATGACTAATTCAATATCATAAACCGAGTAATACAAAGAAAATAATTTTGCTTCCTCGAAACACTGACAACTTCCAACACACGAGCGAACACAGAATTCCCGTTATTTTCTATAGAAGGATTACATGGTTAATTTCATAGTTGGCCTTTTCACTTCACAAAACTTTTGGTAATTGCTCGCAAGCCTTTCTGCGAAATCCACGATGAAGCGAATGAAACCAACACCAAAATTCATTGTCAAATTTTCACAATGGCGACTCATTGTTATTGACATAGTCGATAAATTAGTGAGAAATTGAAATTTTTCTGTGAAATACTAACAATCTCGACTAAGAGCAAATATCCTTCTGTTCATTTTCGAAAGAAAGATTACAATTGCGAGTTTGATAATATGACGGTTAGCGTATTGAACTGTTTGCTCATTCATGTTCGCGAATTCAGACGTTATCGAAGAAGTGGATTTTTAAGAACGAAAAAATCCTTTGCACACGTCCTTCGGATGGGAAGTGAAGCTGGCTATCCTACGTAGTAGATTTACTGCATGTAAATGATCCTCAAGCCTAAAAAAAGCCTCTGAGCTAAATTCACATCGCCTGTTTCGTCGCTGGAGACGATACCTTCTTTCTCCGCTAAATGGTGAAAGGAGCCTAGCGAAATTTGCATGGTCAGACGGAAGAGCCGGCCTGATGGCCAGAGTTTCTCCACGTAAAATAAGACATTAACTTACTAAGATTTTAATTTAATTTTCTTTTTTTTCCTTCGCAGGTCTTTTGTTAATTCCTTGCATACGTTTCTCTCAACAATGTTGTGTAAATGAATATATGTAATTACATTAAGGGGTTGTTGACTGTTCACAACGACGACTCATTTTTATTACCACAGACCACAAAACATGTCACACTTGCAATGCAACTTTCGAATTCGTTCCGAAAGAAAGAATACGTGATTCATTTTATTTTTGACCTATTTAATTCACGTAACTACTGCTAATTTCTCACGTACGTTCCTAATCACGATGTCAATTGAGAAAAAGAAAACAGCCCCTAATGTATTTTTAATCTATATATAACGGCGTCTTACACACGTACGTCTTAACTGAGTATTTTTGTTACCACAGTCAACAGAGTATTAAGCTCATGCAATGCATTTTTCGACTTGTCGTAGAAAAGACAAAAGGAAAATCTGAGACGCGAGGGGCAGCAGGACAATCTGCGTGCGTTTTCTTGACTTCCGTCATATCATAAATTTTACATTACACTTGAAAACACGACGAAAACCGAGTAGTACAAGGGTGATAATTTTTTTTCTGTGAAACACTAACAACCTCGAACACGAGCAAAAAACGCCACCCAGTCATTTCCCAAAGAAGGATTACGGCACAGGCGCACTCGCTTTCAATCCGGCGGCGGGCGGGAGGGGGGTGCGGAAAGCAGCTCTCTCGCCGTCATAACATCACTTTTTGACACTCGATATTGAATTCCCACGCCATTTGCCCGCAAAATGATCGAACGTCCGGCGTCCCCCGGGCAGCGGCCCCGTCCGTCATAAGGGCCGCCTTCTCCGTGATACCATCGAAATCTCGTCAATACTAGCCGAAAGCCAGCAGGGCCGGGAAGAGAGGGGGATGAAACCCCAACTGGCCCTTCACTCAAGTTGAGCAATTATTGGCACCGCGCTCCCCCGAGGACGAGGAGGTGGAGGTGGAGGAAAGTGCCGGCCAAGGTGCGGCCCGAGGGCGGCAGGCGTCAAGTGGGGGAGGAGCAGGGCACCCACTGGCCAAGCTTTTAAATACGGAGCGCGTACTGTCGTAATACGTGTCCCTTTTAATAGTTATTCCTGCTGAGAAAGAGCAAGAGAAAAAACTGGATAAAAAGGGGGTGGGAAAGATTGATTGATTGATTTTTCGTGTTTCCGGGCACGTCAACTGCTTTGGTCATTAGTCTCGTTAGAGTAGTACATGTTTTTTCTCGGGAGATGGCTGTGATCATCCCCCACTGGATGGCGAGATCCGGCGCCGAACTACCGTCGGCTAGTGGGGTTTCCCCCTAACCAGGACTCCCTCACCAGCGGGGCACCGCCCCAGCCGGGACAAGCTCTAAGCTCCCGACCGGTCTCCCGGAATATGTGGTAGAGTAGTGCATGTTAATGTAAGTGTGTGTGTGTGTGTGTGTGTAAGGGGAGAGGATAGGACAAGGAAGAGGAAGGACAGATCGCGCGCGGTCCGTGGCCCGTTTGTTAGGGTACTGCTCCGGCATTCGTCTGGTGTTGATCGGAGAAACCACGGAAAACTACCGATCAGAGCGGCCGGCCGCTAGAATTCTCCTCCAGACAGCGACTGAATTCGACCTAGTTGAAAAGCTAGTGTCGAAAATCCTGCCACCGTCAAGACTCGAACCTAGGACCTCCCGGTGAGGGGCGCTGCAGTGACACCAGTTGATGCACTGAGCTACCGCTCCCGGTGGGAGGGAAAAAGGGAGCCAGGATGACGGAAGAAGAATTAGTGAGAGGGAGAGAGAGGTGGGAGAAGGTCGAAAGGAACAGAGAACAAGAGCGCAAAGACGAAGAAAAACAAATGCCACATGGATCGAGAAAGAAAAGCAAATACATTATAAGAGGATGGGAATTATGAAACCGAAACGAAAAACGGGTAGATGAAAACAGTGGGAGAGAAATTAAGGATTGACAATTAAGGTTTGAAGAAAAGATGATGAGAGAGACACACAAGAGATTCAAAATCAAATGTGAGAAGAAAACTAGGTAAAGGTCTAAGAAAGGCTGATAAAAGGGACATTGAGAGACTTAAAATGAAGAGATACTTAGTAAGAGAAAGCTTTAATAACTTGCCTGTCCGAGATCGCCGCGTCTTAGGCGCAGATGCACTTGTGCCTGGGACACGGCTTCCCCCGGACCGACTTCGGATGCGGAAGCCTATGCTCTCCCTCAAGACAGCATACCGAAGCGAGGACCGGGAGCGGTGGCTCAGAGCATCAACTGATGTCACTGCAGCGCCTCTTTCCCGGAGGTTCTGAGTTCGAGATCCGACGACGGCAGGATTTTCGACACTAGCTTTTCAGCTAGGTCGAATTCAGTCGGTCTAGAGGAATTATTGATAGATTTTTTCGTGTTTCCGTGCACGTCAATCTCTTTGGTCATTAGTCCCGTTAGTGTAGTGCATGTTATTTCTCGGGAGATGACTGTGATCTTCCACCGCTGGATGGCGAGATCCGGCGCCGACCTACCGTCGGCTAGTGGGGTTTCACCCTAACCAGGACACCCACCAGCGGGGCACCGACCAAGCCGAGACAAGCTCTAAGCTCCCGACCGGTCTCCCCGAATATGTGGTAGTGTAGTGCATATTAGTGTAAGTGTGCGTGAAAGGGGAGAGGATAGGACAAGGATGTGGAAGGGAAGATGGTGCGCGGTCCGTGGCCCGTTTGGTAGGGCTCCGGCATTCGCCTGGTGTTGATTGGAGAAACCACGAAAAACTACCAATCACAGCAGCCGGCCTCTAGAATTCTCATACAGACCGTCTGAATTCGACCTAGCTGAAAAGCTAATGTCGAAAATCCTGCTGCCGGCAGGACTCGAACCTAGGACCTCCCGGTCAGAGGCGCTGCAGTGACATCAGTTGATGCACTGAGCTACCGCTCCCGGTCGGTCTGATGGAAGATTCTAGCGGCCGGCTGCTCTGATCGGTAGTTTCCCTTGGTTTCTCAGATCAACACCAGGTGAATGCCAGAGCAGTACCCTACCAAACGGGCCACGGACCGCGCGCGATCTTTCCTTCCTCTTCCTTGTCCTATCCTCACCTCTTACACACACACACACTTACACTAACATGTACTACACTACCAAACATGCCGACAGGCCGGTCGGGGACTCAGAATTTGTCCCGGCGGGGGCGGTGCCCCGCTGGTGGGAGGTACCTGGTTGGGAAAAAAATCCGTTAGCCGGATCTGGCCATCCAGTGGGGGTAGACCACCTCCACCTCCCGAGTAAAAGCACGCACTACACTTACGGGACTAATGACCATGATAGTTGACGCGTCCGGAATCACAATAAATCAGGAAGGGAGAGATGAAGAAAGTAAGAATCGAAGAAAGTTAAAACACGAGATGGAAACGAAAGATGACAGAAATAGATACACAGATATAAGAAGATTGAATACACAATACGCATAAAAAAACTACTTAATATGAGACTTTTTTATAACGGTGGTAAAAGAGACAACAGAAAAATATTCATTCTTTATCTGTTATATTTCATACAATTTATAAGTAACGAACGTTTTCTTTATCTTTCACACAAATATTTTCGTAGTTTCACTAAAATATGTATTAACTTACCTATGATATAATTTTTTGTTTGACTACACGTATTTGTGGAAATGGATACTAAACTTCAACATTTATACTTCACTTCGAAAAGAAAATAATGTGTGGAAAAATAAATAATGAACAGATAACATAGAACATAGTTTTTTTAAAAAAAAATATCGTAATAAGTTTTAATAGTGTTTTTTTAAATACGGTCCCAGAAATTCTTGAGAAATAATGATTCACAAAAGAGTAAAGGATAAAATCATGTCATCACTTTATAAAAAAATGCACTCTCAAATTGTAACATTAAAACAATTTTACACGTTTTGAATTAAAGGTAAGTATACTTGTTTGAAGCATCCTCTGCATTATTTGCTGTCCAATTTCCCGAAAACAGCACAACAATAAGCAAAAATAACAATGTTCTTTCAGCAGGAATAACTAAAAACTGTTGTTTGTACTGTGGTTAAAATGTTTATCGTCCACTTCTTTTCGCAAACAATTTGTTTTATGTGAAACACGCAACAGAAAAATTAGGCAGAAATGTTAATTGAAATGCGTACGACAGGTGAGATTCGTACCATTTCTTTGGTTTCGGGAAACTGGTTAATTTTAATTGGATTTAATTTCGAGAGATACACAGAAACGTTACACTTCGTAAAATATTTCATTTCACGTTTCCCTTCATTGCCTGTTCGAGATGGTAGTGCTTCATTTTTACAATTCTCTTTAATGAGAGCAGAATCAAAAAGTATCATTGGTTCATGGGAATCGTGACATATCTAAATACAGACATTTTTTAGTTCAGGCAAAAAATATTTGAAAATTGTTTGAAGTTTTTAAAAGCAAAAAGACATTTCAGAAAAGATAATTCATAACGATAATTCAGAAGACAGTCTGGATATAAAGTAAAACACTTCTTCTTTGAAGGCGAAATATACTCCTCCGCTCAAAGTAAACCGTTCTCCTGCAAAATGATAAATTTTGAGTGGTATTGAAATTATCGTGCATTAGATAACGAATACCTCGATTACTTCGATATAACTCGAAAGAAAAATAAATAAGCATATTAAGTGAATATGTTTCATTATTTCAGAAATCCATGCCAACATTATTTCAGAAATCCTATTGAATTTAATTTTGGATGACGATGTCGATTAATTATTCGGTTGTAAAATAATTCCAAGTTCTACAGAATTTCAACGAATTTTAACAGTTTTAATATCGCGTAAAAGAGATATTTATTTTACTCGTACATGATTTACAAGGGATTTCTAAATTCTATATTATATGAAATATGTTACAATATGCAACAGCTTCGTACTTGCATACCAGCCATACTTATCCAATAAAGTAATAAAACGAATAAAAAATAACATTTTAACAGAAATGTGACACTTTTTCCGTGACATACAAACAAAAGAGCAGCTTACATATGTCAGTCATTTGAAAAATGTGAGGAATGTTTCCTCCTCCCCTTTTTCAGCCCCCCAAAAAACCGAGCGTACAGTACGACATTATTCGTGCAATATTGGGCGCGCTACAAAGAGAGGACATGCGACTTATAAATGAAGTCTAATGTCCAATACTCGATTGTTACGGACTTGTTGTTCGGCTCTCATTTGTATTCTGTCGATCAATACTTTAATGATTAATATTCCATAAAGGGAAAGGGGCTTATAAAACCCCGTTTGCAGCAAAGCATGTTCGGAATTTGACAGGTGACACCACCGCTGGGGTTCAGACTCAGGGCCGGCTCGGAGTACAAAGTAAAGCGTCAGCGGCCGCGGCGGGGCGTCCATCATGAAATTTTCAAGCGGCCGCTGGTCCAGCGAAGGTTGAATGTTTCGCGTGCTCCACGCGTCACGGCGACTCGCTTTCCGGCCTGCTCTGGGCCGACCAGCAACTTCCTAAATATGTGGAGGAGCGCAGGGCAGGAGAGGAAAAACTGAGAATGAGAAAGAGAGGCGAGGGCAGGAGAGACGCGGCCAGCAACGGGGAAAGAATGGCATGCCGGGATGCCAGTGTCGCCGGTGATGGCAGGTTCTCGCAACGTTCCCTAGTTCCTGGAGAGGTGCTTCCATTCCACAGAGTCCGCAACACGTCGGTTATGGCTATAGCGCTTCACCTATGGGTACCTGGAATTCTCACCCGGCCTCTGCATGTGGAATGCCTACAGGACAAAGCGTTCACCACAGAGTTTGTTTTAGGTTCTGTCGATGTCCATGATACACATTCCTCTACTGCACCGTCACTATTGATATCGCCTTCATTGGCTTAGTCCTATCATAAAATTGTTGGCCGTGAGGCGATTAAAAGGAAATCAGTACAGTTCATCTGCAGTTTCTAGCTTATTGTGACACCGTTTGTAATGTATGAGTGCCTTCATATAATTTTTTAATTTTATTTACTACTAATATAATAGTAAGTGTGTATTATTCATTCCTTATTTTAAAATTTTTCATTTGTTTAAAAGCGAATACCAAACTTATACTAACTTGGACCTCTCCGATTTGGAGACGGCGAAGCCAAATAATACTACACACCACTTTTCCTTCCAAAAATGACTAATGTAAAATGGCAGTGTAATAAATCTGTCTACTGTAGAGCCTATGGCCACATATGGTATGAAGTTAAGAAATACCGAAAGATAATACAAATACATTTGCAAAAATGGAAGTGGAATATTGACGTTAAATATGCATTGAAAATGATGAATAAAATAAAATATGATCAAATAAGAAGTAAATCAGAGGCCAGTCACAACATTATTGAATCCTACAATTGAAATCAAAAGAGTGGTATGGTCACATGAACAAAAAGGGGTAAGAACGATGGCAAAAAATATTTAAGAATTGGCAATAAGGTTCACAAGTCGAGGAAGATTTAGAAGTACTTACAATGAAAGAATGAAGTAGTCAACGGCATAAAGAGAGCTAACTGCAGTACATGAACACGGAAAATGACGAAACAGACGTCTAACGACCTAAAGTGCTCGCAATACAACTTTCATATC
The DNA here is from genome assembly GCA_011170035.1 of Teleogryllus occipitalis. Taxonomy (NCBI): domain Eukaryota; kingdom Metazoa; phylum Arthropoda; class Insecta; order Orthoptera; family Gryllidae; genus Teleogryllus; species Teleogryllus occipitalis. Next base: position 38,830 of record BLKR01015455.1, read on the forward strand.
CGAATAATGTTTCTTTAACTGCTTTACTCGAAATGGACTTGGTAGACCAAAGTGGTGGCTAGTCCCGGGAGCTGGGGCCGCCAGAGACTCGACCGCAAAGTGTAGAGCAATAGGCCGGCTGAGCGAGCAGATCAAGCGTGCATGCGGGGCCGAGCGGTCGCGCGGCGGGGGCGGGGCGAGGGGGCGTGCCGCCTGCGGGGGCGGACCACAGGGCGCGTGGGCGGAGACGGCGCGACCGCACACACAACGTGCGCGCGCAATAACGCCGCAACGCAGGCCGAGCTTCGCCCCCGCCCCGCTCAAGCCTCCCCTCGTTCAAGCCACTGCCCCGCTCAAGCCCCCGCCTCGCTCCAGTCCTCACCCCGCTCCATCCCCCGCCCCGCTCCACCCCCGCCCCCTCCCCGTTCAAGCCCCCGCCACGCTGCAGCCCCTGCCCCGCCCCAGCCCCGCCCCGCTCCAGCCCCCGCCCCGCTCCAGGCCCCGCCCGCTCAGCCCCCGCCCGCTCCAGCCCCCGCCCCACTCCAGCCCCGCCCCGCTCCAGCCCCCGCCCCGCTCAGCCCCCGCCCGCTCCAGCCCCGCTCGCTCCAGCCCCGCCCCGCTCAGCCCCGCCCCGCTCGGCCCCGCCCCGCTCCAGCCCCGCCGCCCCCCGCTCCAGCCCCCGCCCCATTCCAGCCCGGCCTCGCTCCAGCCGTCTCGATCCAGCCGCCCCGTTCAAGCCCCCGCCTCTCGCTCAGATCCGCCCCGCCCCCAGTCCCCGCACCGCTTCGGCCCCGCTCCACTGCAGCCCCGCCCGCTCGGCCCCCGCCCCGCTCCAGCCCCCGACCCCTCAGCCCCGCCCCGCTCCAGCCCCGCCCCGCTCCAGCCCCGCCCCGCTCCAGCCCCCGCCCTGCTCCCAGCCCCGCCCGGCCCCTGCCCCGCTCCAGCCCCCACCCCATTCCAGCCCCCGCTCCGCTCAAGACCCCGCCCCGCTCAATCCCTCACCACGCTCAAGCTCCCGCCCCGCTCAAGACTCCGCTCTACTCAAGCCTCTGTCATTCTCACGCCCGGGACCCTTCCCCGCTTCCGTTCCGCCACCGTCCGCCCTGCCGGGCCTCTCTTCCTCCCCTCATCACACCACCCATCCCCGGTTCCTCCCCCACTCTTCTCCGTCCCACCCCTCCCCGGCCCCCTCTCGCCATGCTCTCCTCGCACGCTCCAGCCCCCGCCACGCTCCTCCCCGTTTGGCCTCGTCCCCCGCCCGTGCTCCATGCCCAGCCTGCTCCCGGCCACTCTTACCCCGCCCTAATCCTACCCAGGTTGCTCCTGTTCCTGCCCCGCCCCCATGCACTCTCCGCAATCGCTCGTCCTGGACCGCCCCTGTTCCTCCTCAGCTCAATGCGCCCACACTCCACACCCAGCCCGTACCCGCTCACTCCCAGCCACCCTTCCCCGCTTCCTTCACCCTTTTCCGCCCCTCCCGGCACTTTGCCCCCGCTCGTCCTGCCACGACTCACTCCACCCATGCCCCAACCCGAGTCCGCGCCCTCCCTACACACACACACCCCGCGCTTCCCCGGCCCCTCCCTCACCCATCCCTCACCCCTCTCGCCACCGACTTCCTCGCTCCCGCGAGCCCTCGCCCCGACCTCCGTCTCGTCCGATCCCTTCCCCAACGCTTCACCCCCAGCACGCTCCCGCCCAATCCCGGGAGCATTCCCCTCTCCCTCCTCTTCTTCCCCGTCCCCCTCTCCCTGCCTCTCCCCTATGCCTCCGCTCCCGCCACTCCCACCTCCGCCCCGCTTTCGCCCCTTGCCCCGGCCGACCGCCTGACGCTGGCAGCCTCGCCGCCACCAATGCCCCCCGCCGCCACCGCCACCGCCGCCGCCGCTGCTGCCGCCTGTTGATGGACCGCCTGCCACGAGCGCAATTAGTGGCCGCGCACACGCGCCCGTGCAATCGGGCGTCGAAGCGCTTGGCGCGGGTGGCCGGTCGCCGGCCGCCGCCGCCGCGGCTACCTGACCCGGGGGGATCAGCGGCGGCCGCAGGAGCACGCCGCGGGGTGCACGCCGGGAGGGAAGCACGGTGCTTCTTGGGCGGCGGGCGGCGGGGACGGGCGGCGGGGACGGGCGGCGGGGACGGGCGGCGGGGACGGGCGGCGGGGACGGGCGGCGGGGACGGGCGGCGGGGACGGGCGACGGGCACGGGCGACGGGGACGGGCGGCGGGAGACGGGCGGCGGGCGGCGGGTGGCGGGATTAGGATGATCGACGGGAGAGCGGACGCGTAGCGACGGGCACCGTGGAAGAAAGCGGTAAGGGCAGCAGGTGAAGGGGAGTGAACGAAGGGCGCGCATGCAGAGTAGACGTCGGAGGGTTGGCCAAAGAGCATTTAACAGAGGGCAGAGAGTGTAGAACATTGGATGGAGGGCAGTAGATGGAGAGCAGAAAACGAAACACCGTCTTGGCTAGAACCCAAGGAACTCGGGGTCATAGGCCCGGCAGTAACTTCATTTGATGCCCTGAGCCGCCTATGGCAGTGCTGAGGAGGGTGGGTAGAGGAGGATGTCAGAAGGCAGTGCTGGAAGGACAATAGACGGAAGGCATAGAGGGGAGAACAGTGGATGGGGGTACTGAAATGTGATCTACGTGTTTTTTCACCCAGATTGTTTATGTGCTGTTAATTTTGTTGTAACTCCACTAGATGGCGCTGTAGATCAAAACCAAATATTCATGTCAAAAGCAACACGCAACATTCGGTAGTATTTTTGAATCCATATCGTTAAATAACTCCGAAACGAAGCGTTCTAATGCATTAGAAACTAAAATATTAAGGCCGAAGGCCTCAAAGAAACCTTTCTCACAGATGACATCTTCAACATTCTATTACATTTTTGCCGGTCCGGCGTTTCTCGATTACCACATCTGTTCACAGACGTGCAGAATCTGCAACGAAATGTGAATGACAGGGACAGACAGAGACAGAGATAGAGTCAGAGATAGGGCAGAAGACAGACTGAGACAGGGGCAGAGAGATAGAGACGCAGAGAGAGAGAGAGAGAAGGAGAGAGGCGCGGAGAGAGTGAGGGTGAGAGAGACGGAGAGAGGAAGGGAGAGGGAAGGAGGGAGAGGGAGATGAAGGGCAGAACAACGTCTGCCGTGTTCCGCTAGTATTGTTTAAAAATAAACTTTTGTACATGACACGGGGTTTACCTGAGCTGCGTTCGCTCGGGAAAATTATGTCCCTCGCGCTGCAGTCCTCGGAACACAGCAGTTCTCCCCGTGAATAAAGCTCTACTTAAAACCCTCTTTATATAAATAACTATTATTTCATAAGTAATTATTACATTAATTATATAATGGCGTAACGTGATACTATGTGGCAAGGACGAACGCCTTTAAGACATAACCAGTCATACGACATATCAGTGGAGAATGCCCTGTTCGTCCGGGGCATTTCATGGAGGAAAAATATGATGCTAATACAGTCATTTCCATCTTTCGTTACTTGCACCTTACAGTTCCGCCCCTCCCGCTGAACATGTTCCCTTCCTTCTGGGACCGAGAGCGGTAGCTCAGTGCATCAACTGATGTCACTGCAGCGCCTCTGACCGGGAGGTCCTAGGTTCGAGTCCTAACGTATGCAGGATTTTCGACACTAGTGTTTCAGCTACGTCGAATTCAGTCGCTGTCTGGAGGAGAATTCTAGCGGCCGGCTGCTCTGATCGGTAGTTTTCCCTGGTTTCTCCAATCAACACCAGGCGAATGCCGGAGCAGTACCCTAACAAACGGGCCACGGACTGCGCACGATGTGTCCTTCCTCTTCCTTGTCCCAACCCCTCCCCTTACACACACACACACACACACACACACACTAACATGCACTACACTACCACATATTCCGGGAGACCGGTCGGGAGCTTAGAGCGTGTCCCGGCTGGAGCGGTGCCCTGCTGGTGGGAGAGTCCTGGTTAGGGGGAAACCCCACTAGCCGACGGTAGGTCGGCGCCGGATCCCTCCATCCAGCGGGTGAAGATCACCGCCATCTCCCGGCAAAGAAATATGCACTACACTAATGGGACTAATGATCAAAGCAATTGACGCGCCCGGAAACACGAAAAACTCAATCAATCAATCAAGAAACCTTCCTCCTGGGAACGTATGACCGTCAAACCGCTTCTCACGTACTTCTCTTGACATTCTTTGAAACCTTGAACAACTTCAAACGTTTTCTTAGTACCGTTCCTATAAATAATAACTCTCTGAAAACGTGTTGCCTAAAGATCTGCTACATTATAAGGTGAACTTGGGACAATGAAGATACATCATATTTCTATAGTATGTACGCGTTAAATTCGCATGCAATTTGTCAACAAACGTTAACCGCCACACAGTAACTTGAACTTGAAAAGTAGCATTTCTATGGGGATTCGTATAGATTATTATACACTTGACACACTGAAACAATGAGTGATTTTAACATTCCAGAAGGTAACCTTTCTGCAATTATTTTAACTTGACACATATTAACAGTTCATATTAGAGAGCACTGTTTTCGGTAGATGATAAAACATTATCAGCTTTTCGTTTATTTACTTCCTTGCTTACTTGTACTGGTTTAATGTCAATAGTTTTGGACAGTAAAGTGTTTCAAGGGGCGAACCGAGAAGTAGATTACCTTATTTTTCATTGTTTATGACCAGCATTTTTCTCAACATTACTTGCGGTGACTTCAACTTTTTAAAAATTTAATATTTTAACATATACTAGCTGACCCGGCGAACTCTGTTCTGCCTTAACAGAGAACTCCGTTCCGCCCAAACATACGAAAACGCGTGAAAACGTGCGAAAACGCATGAAAACTTGCGAAAACCCTCGAAAAGGTGCGAAAACCCGCGAATTCACGCGAAAACGTGCAAGAACGTGCGTTCTCACACAGGAACGCTGTCGAACGGGATAAACAGTATCCTATGTCCGTCTCCTGGCTCTAAGCTTCCTGCTCACCAAATCAGTACAGCCGTTCTTGAGTTATAAATAGTGTAACTAACACGACTATATATAGATATAACGGCGAACGAAAGGCGGCTATCATTATCGCCTTCTGTTATCAGTGCGGCGTTACAACAATGGGTTACAACAAGCAACAATGACCGCTAACATGCGAAATCACGCGAAAACGTGCGAAAACGTGCAAAAACGTGCGTTCTCACACAGGAACGCTGTCGAACGGGATAAACAGTATCCTATGTCCGTCTCCTGGCTCTAAGCTTTCTGCTCACCAATTTTCAGCCAAATCAGTACAGCCGTTCTTGAGTTATAAATAGTGTAACTAACACGACTTTCTTTTATATATATACTAGCTGACCCGGCGAACTCTGTTCCGCCTTAACAGCCGGTCCCATCTTTTTCTCGCGTCGCACTCACTGTGAGAAACTGTACTATCCTTGTTGCACTCGTGATAATGAAGCAATTGCAGATTAGTGTTTTTCTCTCAAACAAAGAAGAATTTCAAAAAAACGCTCTGATATTAAATAGATAATTAAAAAATCTATTACGCAGCAGAGCGTTTTTTTGGAATTGATTTTTGTTTAAGAGAGAAATACAAAGCGGTAATCATAGGGACCGGCTGTTAAAGGCAATAAATAAGCAGATTTTGGAATTTATTAAGTTAAATTGTTTATTAGAAAATACAAATAAAAAATTAAGTAGATTAATCATTTATTATTGTTCCTGTATTTTGGTGCATAGGTTGCACTCTTCAGTTAAGTACCTTCATCCGAAAACATGCGAAATCACGCGAAAACGTGCGAAAACGTGCGTTCTCACACAGGAACGCGGTCGAACGGGATAAACAGTATCCTATGTCCGTCTCCTGGCTCTAAGCTCCCTGCTCTCCAATTTTCAGCCAAATCGGTTCGGCCGATCTTGAGTTATAAATAGTGTAACTAACACGACTTTCTTTTATATAGATAGATAGATATATATATATATATATATATATATATATATATATATATATATATATATATATATTTGCATATTAGCCATCAGAAATAAAAGCAGATTCCTAAAGATCGATAACTATTTGGTGTGCAATTAATTTCGCTGTTTTCTATTTGTCTTATGCGTGACTTGCGATTCTTTGCATCTCAAACATAAATGTCAATTTTTAATTTTGAAAGGAAACATTTCTGCAGCATTTTGGTCGTTTTTATAGTTGACATGGTAATGGGGATTAATGTATTCATGAATGAAAGATGATTTTTTATTATCGGAGGGCTGGTGTCAGCGGATGATTGCGAACCATGCAACTTTTTATTAATTTCTTTTATAAGATTAGTTTTTATAATTTATTAATTATAATTTCTTTCTCTTGTTGCAAATATTTTACGTTTAGATTGCTCCATCACTTGTCTTGTTAAACGCCAATAAAACCTCAAATCTAGCATTTTGCGTTTGAACCACTGCAAGTACAATACGCATATAAACCTAAGAGTATAAACAAATAACAAAAAATTGTTTTTTTGTAAAAAAACAGCAGTGATAATATCATTTCTAATGAAAATAATGGTATTTTTGGACGGAAAATTCATCTCTGATTGATTGTGTATGGATCTAATTCTAGCAAGCTATTCACTGAAATGATATGAGTGCAATGGTCGGTGTGATGGTCTGCAACCCGTTTGTCGCACCAGCCTGATTGTGCGAGGCAATATTCAGTACGCAGAAACGACGTTTCGTTTCATCTCAGGAAACTTATTAGAATGTCCACATTGAAACTGACAGAGGAAAAAGAGACCTGGAAACTAGTCACTGGTAGAAATCAATTCGTTCCGCATTAATTGAGGCGTTTTCTTCTTTGTTGTAACAATTTAGTCTGTCAATTGTCACATACATTTCACATATGAGATAATTAATTGTACCCTTGGCACAAGTACGTCTTCTCATTGCCTATCACAGGCAGACTCGTGGTTGAGCAGCTGGATAGAATAGCGCGCTTCTAGGATATATAATTGGATATTGATGCGTCAGAGACCAACGTGAAACACTAGTAAGCCTCATTACAGGCAATCAAGCCTGTGACCCTTGATCAGAAGGTACCACAAGTAGCCTGCTATGTGTGTGTGCGTGTGCATGTGTGTGGGCATGCTCGCGCGCTGTTTGCTAATTTATGTGAATTACGGTTTGACTGAATACGTCACTATTAGAAAGTCCCCTGCAGCAATTCCTTTCGGAATGGATGACTATGCCGTGGTTGCTACTGTAAATGAAAGTTTGCATGTGAATTTGATTTCAGTCCGTCTTCCTTCTAAATAACAAGACGTAAACTCTGGTACGTGATATTAGGTTTAAGTGCTTAATTTGCAATACGTGGACGACGGAAATGATCGTGTGATTGAGTCAGCCACGAATGAATCATTATAGAGGTCTTATCACTGAAGACAATCGTTCAGAAATCCACGCACTCTCGCGGGGACTGAACCCACGCTCTGAAGGGTTGAAAAGCCAGTAACCTAACAACATACCCGGCGAGATGCGCAAGTTAAAATGTTATTTTTCGTGCTTTGAAATTCTCCACAAGAGTAACTCGGGCCAGGCCCCGAGTTCGCAGAAATTTTAAGCTTTCCTCGCTGAGTTGCAAAACGTTTCCTTCTACTAACTTTACTATTGCTCCGTAATACTGAAAGAAATATCAGTCAAATGAATTTCAAACTAGTGATGCTACGGGTTGGTCGGTTGGTTTGTTCGTTGGTTGTAAGTGATTCCGGGCACGTCAGCTAATAAGGTCAAGGGCAGTCACCACTACACACACGCGGCGCATCCCGGATAGCCTAGATAATACTGAGGTCATTATTCCCATAAGTGTAGTGCACGCTTTTTCAACAGGAGGATTTCAGCCAAAACATCCTTACGATTGATTATTTGCATCTTTAGTCGAATGACCTCTTCAATATTCATAAAATATAAATGGTTTTGTATATCTTTTCAAACATTTTATTTCCTCTTCCAAAGGGCCGTTTAATTTCGTTTTTTTAATTTCAATTCAATTTTGTTTTTGCACCGCAGTAGAGCGCGGGATATCACAGGACCGCAACTGCGCACCTTGCTTCAACGCGTGGGGGATTCGACCCCCCCCGCCGTCGAGAGCGCTTTGGCGAGTCGACTCAATAACCGCGCCTTTCTATTCCGTCCGCGCGTTCATTGAGAGGCCAGTCCATTGCGCCGACGTCATGTGCTCCGATCCGACCGACTGATATTTTCGTCTGCCAATTTCGACCACCCACCTCCCCACGTGTGCGTTTATATCGTGCGAATGAAGTTATCTAACCCGTGGTTTAAAAATTAATTATTTGTTGGAACCATGATTAAAAAAGGGAACAACGAACAAAATCACAATTTATTTGTTCGAATCACCGTTGGTGCTGGAACTGCTTTTCTACTGATAATGCAATGACTGAAAAACACGAATAAAGAATGCATTTCATAAGAATACTGAAACGTTTGTACAAGCGGAAATATCAAATTACCTTTCATGGCCATTACTTAATTTCTTAAAAAAATTATGAAGTTTTCCTAGATCCATTACTAACTCTGGATCGTCGTCGTCGTCGTTGTTGTTGTTATTTTTTGGGGGGAGGGTTGTAGATTTCTCCTTGATCTATCCAGTTCATGTTGAGATTTTATCTTTATTTCTAGACCCGACATGTAGCTTTTCTTCCCTTCCTCTCACCTAACGTCGTATTCAGCTTCACTCACGTAAACTCCTCTCAGTATTTTTGATATTTTATTTTCTTTAAATCCTCAAAGTTGTTGAGTAAGACACTACAGCAGAATACATGGAAAGATATTTCATATTTTTAACTCAGTATAGTCTAATTAAAAGCCCTATCCTGAAAAATTGTTTTTTTTTTAATGTCAACGTTCAGCCAGTTAAAGAATCAAGCACACAGAATTAATAAATCAATATCTATAAAAAGCTACTATATAATACATATATACTAATTACAGACTAACTGTAGGCAAGCAAAAATCATATCTTTCCTTTCACTTCCTCGCTACGAAGTACAGAAAAAGTTATGTAATGCTGCGCGAAACAACGGCGAGTTTTCGGCAGAGAAAATCTTATTACAGGGCCCTGGTAACGAAAAAGTTGTCTGTCTGTCTGTCTATCTGTCTGTCTGTCTGGCCGTCCGTCCGTCTGTGATCAACATTAGCGGCTAAACCGTTCAGTCGATGTTCTCAAACACTGATATTACACAATCGCTCTGGCTGATGTTGCAGCCCCTTGAATTTAAATCCAAGTAGAGGTACTTTACATGAAGCCCTTGGGACATTTTCAAAATTTTCAAAAAGTGTCTCAATCGTTTTTATTAAATTTTGTTGTTGGATAGTGTTAAGGATTTGTAAAAGAATGATGTAGGCCTGATTTTCGTTGGAAATTCTGATTTTGCGGAAATTGCAAAAATTCAGAAATATTTCGGCGTCTTTCTACAACTACAATTATAAAGATAGAGATTTTCCCTCAATGAAATGTTTCTTAAAGATAGATTTTGAGACAAGATCATGTACTATTTTCGAAATGTTGACTTATTTTCACGTAATTTTGCGTGAGAATACGGGCAAGAAAGTATGTGCTGTTTTAGCGCCACTAGTTTATTAATATGTAGTATTTGAAATACTTAAAAATCTTTCAGATTTTAACAGAGCAACTACAATAAAGCCTCATTACATTTAACTAACAAGAAGAAATGACCAGTGGCATGTCTATGCACATTAATATTTCTGTTATAATCAAATGAATTCGAAACTTTCGGGACATGCCATTTAATAACCATTAGACTGCAAAACATAAGTTATTTTGCGGTATATATTTTGCGTATGTATGTTTTGGGATGTGTTCTGCTGTAATGTGTCAGCTAGCTTTAAGGTCGTGAAAAAGTCTTCTCAGGAATTTTGCTAGCTTTAAGGACGCTACAACAAAATAGCTACAATTCCTTTAAAACGCAGATAATTATACTGGACTGTAACTTACCTTTATCGTTATGTGTACACTATGTCGTCGTGTGTCGCTCTTGATGTTATATTATTTCATTATTTTAGTAATGCAAAATAAAAAATGTCATGTTCGATGACGTTTGGTTAAGTGAATTTCACCGTAATTGCAAGACGAGCCCACGAGAGAATTTTGTCCTTCAAATTCGTTTTAAAGCATATACCATTCGCACACAATACAGATGTAATGTAGCAAAACTGTATTTAACATTACGGAGCGCATTTACTCTCCGAATAAAGTAAATTATGAATAGAGGTCATTAAAAGTACTCGGCCCGGAGCCCTTACGAGACGCGTCATACAAAGATGTTCGGTAGGAAGTCTAGCCTAGCTTAGCCTAGCCTAGCCGCAATTCAAAATTAAACTATTGGAGCTTAAATAGCCCACTAGCTTCACAACAGAAAGAAAAATTAAAACAGAAGTAAAAAAGCACCCAATTTACACAATTCGACTATTATTTTTAAAATGTACACTGAGTTAACTTTTCTTTCTGAACAAATATATTAATTTGTTTTATAAACAATAAACAAATTATATGTTTCTGGAATGTTTCTATGCTTCTGCATTGCAAATGTATGTCTAGAATGCATTTTTTTAAACCAATATTTTAGTGATTATTGCGTCTCAGCCATTCAAAATATCCAAGTATTTTATTAGAGAAAAATATGTTAAAACGTTTTTTACGAGCTTACTTTCGGCGTTTCCTCGCCGAATACCCTGACTCCTTCACCCGCGAGTCCTCAGTAACACGAATATCCGTAGCTGGTGATATGAGTGACGACCGATTTTCGTCTTAGCTTGAATTTTCATCAGAGCATTATTTGCCAAAGCTGCAAGAGCAACTTGTCCGATGCATAAAGTGCCGCTGATCAATTCCGGAAGTCATTTGCATGCGTGTTTCGTTTTTTGCTCTCAGAACAAAGCAGACATACAGAAACGTGCTTATTGGTCTCAAATATAGACACACTTGTACACGTTTTGGAAAGAGATTTGTCGCCCAGAAAGGCTTACGTCTTCCAAAAAATCGATGTTACTTGTATTGAGCAAAGAAGCATTTCTCATTCACATGAGATAAACATTTGTTCTTCCCATTGAGCTGAACACGCTGGCAAGTTTTTGTAACTAAAATTACTCATGCATGTATCGAAAACTCAAATATTCATGCTTGTATAATTATATTTATTCTACAACCCATTCCTTTTCCCTTGACCCTTATCGCCCCGTGCCAATCACACCCTCCCTGCTTGTGCCCACCATGTGTCGCCCTGGCCTGCATCTTCCCTCACCGCGCCTCACCTCCCAGCAACCTCACCGACCAACATATTCTTCCTTGCCTACACGTTCTGCGCCTCTCTCCGCGGCGTCTCCCCGCCCCGCGTATCCTCACCCCGCATCTCCCCGCCGCGCATCTTCCGGCTCCGTGTCTCCCCGCCTCGCGTCTTCCCGCCCCGCGCTTCCCCGCCTCGTGTCTCTCCACCCCGGGACACCCCGCCCCGCGTCTCCCCGCCCCGCGTCTTCACGCCCCACGACTCCCCGTCCCGCGTCTCTCCGCCCCGCGTCTCTCCGCCCCGCGCCACACCGCTCTCCGTCTCCCCGCCCCGCGTCTCCACGCCCCGCGCCTCCCCGCCCCGTGTCTCTCCGCCCCGTGCCTCCCCGCCCTGCGCCTCTGGGTCCCGCGCTTTCCCGCTTCGCACCTCCCCGCCCCCCAATTCCACGTCCCGCGCCTTCCCACCCCGCGTCTTCCCACCCCGCTCCTGCACACCACACTCCTCCCCATTCTGCACGTTTATCTCCATTCGTTATGCATTGAAATATGCATTCGATAGTTCATTCCCGATCCCACGTTTAACACACATTCCCTCGCCAGCCACCTGCCACATTAGGACCTTTCCGCCATTCGCTCAGCGAGGCGGCGCCTCATGAGCGCAACGACCCGTCTCAAGCAATAAGCGCCTTTGACCTGCCAGCGCCGCTCCTCCCCGGCCGCTCGTTTGCAGCACACCGCGCCACGGACGCGCCAATCTGGTCGGAGAGCCGGCGCGCCACACACGCGAACACACACGTGCGCGCACACGCACGCACTCATAGGGGGCGGCCGCGCGCGCGCTGATTGCCTCAAAGAATGAGCCGCTTGAGCGTGATTAGTGCGTCGGGATAATTTGTGTTGTCGGGCAGTCGCCCCGCGCCCGCCCCGGGACGCGCCACCCGCCCGGCACTGATCTGATCCACTCCGGATCCCCGCCCCCCGCTTGTCCCTTACTGCCTCGCACTTCTCTCTCCAGCCCTTCTCTTCCCTGCCCTTCTCCGACCCCCCGTACTCTTTACCGTCCTTCTCTTCTTCGGCATTCTCCTCTATTCCAGTCGCTTCGCCGGCCTTTTTTTTCCACCGTACACTCCCCCAATTCTCTGTTCCCTTTGTTCCCCGCGCATCCTCTTCCGCGTCCCGCTTCGTCAAGGCCCGCTCCGCCACGCCACACCCCGCTCCTCACTGCCCCGCCCCGTCCCGCCCCGCCCCGCCACGCCCTGCTCCGCCACGCCCCGCTCTGTCCCGCCCCGCCCCGCCCAGCCCCGCCCCGCCCCGCCCCGCCATGCCATGCCACTTACCGCCACGCCACGCCACCGCGTCCCGCTCCGCCAAACCCCTTCAAGGCTCGCTCCGCCCCGCCACGCCCTGCTCCGCCACGCACCGCTCCGTCCCGCCCCGCCCCGCCCCGCCCTGCCCCGCCCCGCCCCGCCCCGCCCTGCCCCGCCCCGCCATGCCATGCCATGCCACTTCCCGCCACGCCACGCCACGTCTCGCCGCGCCCTGCTGTGTCCCACCGGCCGCGCCACCGGCTTCACGGTAAATGGAGCCGGCCCTATAATTCCTGGAAAGTCAATAGTCAGGGGCTGCGGTCTGCGCGCGTGGGTGGGCGGCGAGCAGGGGGCGGCGGGCAGCTGCGAGCGGTGGGCAGCGGGGGGTGACGGGCGATGGCCGCGATCCCGCGCTGCCCCACGTCAAGGTGTTCCACTGCGGGAGGGGGTGGGGGATAATTCCATTCCGATGGGGAAATCCGGACTAGCACTCGGAAGGTTAGCTTCAAGAGTACAGAAAGAATTATTGCCATCACATTATTACGTTATTGTTGTCGTTTTTGTTTTTGTTTTCAAGACAGAAAAAACATACTGAAAATAACAACAATATTGTGGCAATTGGGAAGAACTTGGGAATTTAATTAAGATGAGTAACATTATCAACATGATTTGTGATTTCTTTCTATAAACTGTTTAAAATTTAAATACCATTATTTTAGGCAAATGCCGTTGATGTTTATTCTATTTTATTACACAATACAATGCCCAACGAGGGGCATACCTTGCTTTTCAAGATTTTCGAATATTCGATAGACTATGACATTTTTCAAGTAGGAATAATACGAAACTGTATAGTCAAAATCCACAATTTTTTACGTATCACTACATTTGACATTATGTTAACTATATTATAAACTGGAAAATAGCTCGTTCCTGATGTTTTGCGAAAAGAAACACTTTTTAAAACTGAATCAATAAAGGTATTTTGGTTGGCTTGTTTGTTGATGAAAGCTCACAATTTTTGCACTAAGCAGTACATTTTTTCTACAAAATACTGCCCTCAGTTAAGGAAGTAGTAGGTTTACGGTTGAAACATATGTGGTGCTTATACATTACACAATGGGAGGAGAGGAGACAAGGCACGATTCAAACAGTTAAAATGCAAGAGCATGTGCTGCTCTCTCACAGAATGACGTTTATGTTGTTTGCTGTCTCACTAATTTTTTACATTAAAAATTATACAATTCTGAATTTAACTTTAGCATTTGTATTGTGTAATAATCACCACTGTATTTCCCGCGATATTTTGCCAATCTCTATTATGTGAAAAGCTTGATGCCGACTTTTAGCATACACTCTCGTATCTGCTTCCGTTATCAAACTGCTCCGCTCAGTAATGCCTTTTTGACGATAAGGTAATTAATGATCTAAATTTCATAAAATCTAAGAGTAATACATGTATGCATGCCTTGTGACATTCCCACGTGCCAGTAGCAAGAAAATAGATACATGAAATTAAATTATCAACAACTCATCTAACAGTCAGCGCATGCATTTAATTCACAACTTCCATTTTTCTCTATTTGCTTAACGCATTCTTGCGTCTATATGTTATAGTGCCACAAACTGCCGTGGCTGGAAGACCACAGAACGACGACAATCCGAGGAGGAAATAAAAGCTGCAAGAAGGAAATTCCGACTTAAGCTCGCGAGAGACGAACTCCGGGCAAGTCTGCGAAAGGAAGCGCACAAAAAGTCGGCGTAAAGCAGCGCAAGAAGCGGAGGTGACGCGAGGACGACGCGGAGGTGGGCGGCGCCCGGCGGGGCGTCGGCAGCCGCGAGGCGCTCCCGAGAAATATGATGCGCCAGCCGCTGTTGCGAAGGCGACGGACCGCGGCGGCGGCGGCGGCTGCGGAGCGAGGCGGGGAAGCGGGGAAGGGCTGCGGGGGGCGGCTGCGAGGAAATGAGCGGGGTGGTTGAGGAGACGGCGACGGCTGCGGAGCGAGGCGGGGTAGCGGGGAAGAGCTGCGGGGAGCGGCTGCGAGGAATGAGCGGGGTGGTTGAGGGAGACGGCGACGGCTGCGGAGCGAGGCGGGGAGCGGGGAAGGGCTGCGGGGCGGCTGCGAGAAATGAGCGGGTGGTTGAGAAGGAGACGGCGGCGGCTGCGGAGCGAGGGTGGGGTAGCGGGGAAGAGCCAGGAGCGGCTGCGAGGAAATGAACGGGGTGGTTGAGGAGACGGCGACGGCTGCGGAGCGAGGCGGGGTAGCGGGGAAGGGCTGCGGGGAGCGGCTGCGAGGAAATGAGGGGGGTGGTTGAGCAGGAGACGGCGACGGCTGCGGAGCGAGGCGGGGCAGCGGGGAAGAGCTGCGGGGAGCGGCTGCGAGGAAATGAACGGGGTGGTTGAGCAGGAGACGACGACGGCTGCGGAGCGAGGCGGGGTAGCGGGGAAGGGCTGCGGGGAGCGGCTGCGAGGAAATGAGCGGGGTGGTTGAGAAGGAGAAGGTGACGGGTGCGGAGCGAGGCGGGGCAGCGGGGAAGAGCTGCGGGGAGCGGCTGCGAGGAAATAGGGGGTCCAGTACGCAGCTCGATCAGAGGCGATGCGGGGGTGGGTACGTAGCGTACCATGTCGGTGGCGTGGGTGAAGTCGGTGAGATGTCTGCGGCGTGTTGGAGATGCAGTGGGAGGGGGACGTGGAGGGTGGCGGGGACGTGGACAGTGGCCGGGACATGGCAAGTGAAGTGATGGCAAGTCGGTGGAAGAGTGAGGGTGGGGCGGTACGAGGGATACGAGGGGGTGTTGTACGAGACGCCGTGGACGTGGCGGGTTCACGTCACAGGCGGAACGCGAGCGGGGAGGCGGAGGTCAGCCCAGAGACCGCGAGAAGGCAGAGGCGGGGCGAAAGGGAGGAGGCGGCGACGCAGGGTCGGCGCGGGGGCGGGACCTGACCTTCGGGACGTGGCGTGAAACGGAGGTTGGGGGAGGTGGGGGTAACTTCGGGGAGGGGGTACACCGGGTATGAGAGGGATTTTGATGCGACGGCAGGGGACAGCGTGATGTTGGAACGCGAGCGGAGATGCGGGAGGTCAGCCTAGAGACCGCGAGAAGGCGGTGGCGGTGAGGCAGGGTCGGCGCGGGGGCGGGGTTGGGCGCGGCGGGCAGGGCGGGGCGGGGCGGGGCGGGGCGGGGCGGGGCGGGGCGGGGCGGGGCCCGTGAGGTGTTCCGTCAGTTCCAGTGGAGCGCGCGCGGTGATAAGGTGGCGCGGCTCTTCCCGCAGACACTTCGCGCGCACTTTTTTGCCTTCTTCTATTTTCGCGCCGACCTGAATCCGCGCGTCTCTCTGGTGAGCCCTGCCGGCCGCGCTAAAAACGGGCGCTCGGACGACGCGGAGAAGATGGCGGGGAGAAGCGGCGGCGTGGGCGGTGTGGGCGGCGGCGGCGGGAGAGGCGCGGACTTTCGCTCTGTCGCTCGCAGAGATGCTGTATTCGAGGTAGAGGCAGATGGATACGTCGGGGATGGTGAATATGTCAGTGGACGCGGAAAGACGATATTAGACTAGGTAAAGACGGCGCTGAGTTGCACTATCTGGAGAAGAAGCTGAAAGAGGCAAAGATACTTGGACCTGTGACGATGGGTAGTTAGAACCACACAATGACCAGAGGACACAAATAAAAATTACAGTGTCTGAGAGAATCATTGTTAAGGAGAATGTGGCCTAGAGAACCTCGCTAGAAAATTGAGTAGAAAATTGAGAGAAGTAGCGAGAAAATTGAATGTCTAGGGACTGGGGTAATGTCATGAGAGTAAAGAATAAGTTAAGGAAATATGACTGAAATCAGAAGGCAGCCAGTGGAGTGTTGAATATGCGGTGTAAAGAACGAACTGATATTCCGCGTGTATAAAAAGTTCAGTCACCAAACATTGGTCTCCCTTCTCGGAACGTTTGAAAGCATCGAAGCGTAGCCCTGTTCACTAAACGGGACTATAACAGCTCACGTGTATCAAAAGCATCAAATGTTTTGTTGCAAAGCTTAGACATGTATTTTGCCCGGGGATGTAGTTAGACGTAAACGACTTTGTTAGTAATTGAAACGTACCGCTCTAAACCCCTCTGAAAAACGCCACGTCTTCTTCTTCTTTAGTCCTATTCTTCCTAAGGCAGGAGTCAGGCGACAAATCTACATGGATCCACAGTATTATCACCATGATGGGTTTTCTTGGGAGGATAGTTTAGTAATTTAGTAGTTAGATAGTTAGGAGTGTTACTTCCCACTGCTTTTCCTGATGGTTATTATTAATATTATTATTATTATTATTATTATTATTATTATTATTATTATTATTATTATTATTAAAAATATTATTATTATTATTAATAATAGCCTCTGAGATGGCTCATGGGCAGCGTACTAGCTTCCCGTGCTCGATTTCCTGTTGAGGCAAAAATAAAGTTGTTGGTTTCCTTTAAAAATCGTCCCAGTTCCAGTAGCTGTGTGACGAAGAAAAGCTCAAGCAGGCGGATCTTGCCAGTTACGTTGAAGAGAATAGTACTTCATGTTCGCCTCATGTCGCTCTTATCCCCAAGCATGGGAACTTAACTAGGTCCAGGCATGGGGCACACCGGGAGCTGGCCGGCGAAGTCGGACTACGGACCCAATTACTCCAAATACATACATACAATATTATTATTATTATTATTATTATTATTATTATTATTATTATTATTATTATTATTATTATTATTATCATCATCATCATCATCATCATTGTTATAAAAGACGAAGACACTTTATGCCAAAATCTACGCACGCAAAAAACCAAACGAAATGCCGGGGTCTTGCTACCCGGACTCGAACCAGCGACGGACGCCTTGCGCACGGCACTGAACGGCGAGTGGCCGGGAGGGTGGGTTGGGGGGGGGGGGAGTGACCGAAAAGAGCGCTCTGGCCAACGGAGGTCCTGCAGGGTGGAGTGTGGAGTCGGCGTTTCTCCGGCAGGATCTCGTAATTCTTGGCGCTTCCAATTTCCGACGCAGCGGGGACGATCGCGCGTGGCGATGGGGAGGGGAAGCGGAGGGGTGGCAGGGGAAACCTCCCCCCTCCCCGGCTAACCACCGATATACATCAGCTCCTGGGGAATTGTGGGTTCGCTCGGTCTCATTCCTTCATGGCCCTTCCAGCGACATGCCGTAAAAATACGTGAAGATATTTTGGGGGTTTGTGGTTCGCTGAGCTTTCTTTGCTTGAATCACGATGCATATATGTAAAAGTAAATACAACGTGAGGTTCTCACACAGTTTCTTACCTGAGCAAACTCTGGAACATTTTAACCGCTGAAAGTTGGGGACCGCAACGTAAATAAACTAGAGATGCAACACCATCTATTGATACAGAATTGCGTACATTTTCGTAAACATATGTTGGTATTAAAATGTTAATTTAATCAATGATACTATGAATTATGTACGCACATGTTGAGCATCATTCGCAGATTCTTTCACTGGGAAGTTGTCATCGGGTCCGTGACGCACGAGGCGTGCGCCGAACGTCTAAAGGTCACTTGGCTGCGCTCGTCTTTTTCCTCCCCACTACAAGGTTCCCTGCCTCCATTGACTCCCCTCTCAGCTCGGAGACAAGAGACGACGAGAGCGTTCAGGCTCTTCTGCGACCGGTTGGGCAGGCCTGCCTTTGTTTCCTAGGTTGCCAGCAGCGCTTTCCCTTGCCAAGGCCAAGGGTTACATGAGCTGACTACAAGAAAGGTAATTTCGTAGAATGGAAAAGGGGCTTCTTTTTCCTTCATGTTCTCTATCTCTAATTAAATCAAGTATGAGAAATATTTTGAAATGTTTGTAACATTATTAATTAATATTGGGTGAATCAATTTAGGTTAAATAAAATCATTCTTTGTAACAATCGCAATGAATAATTCCTTTACCATTTGTCTCAAGAGTTTAGATCCCCGTAAAAAGTGTTGATTTTTTATTTTGTCACCGTCGGAACCAGAACTTACGTGAATTTCCACGACAAGAAGCCATGTTGTGAACTCGGAAGGCCAAAGGTTATTTGTGAACGGAGAGCGCATACAATTCCATCGGTCGGTTCGTAGGATAATATTCAAACGTCTAAAAATCGGGTAAAAATGCAGTTCCACGCTCTGTAAAGGTCTCTCCTATTTTCCACCTTCATTCCGTCAACCCACACACTTCCGTTGTTGTATCGAAAATAGTAGATTGTATCCAAAGCAAACTTATTTCTTTTTTTTAGCAATACATAATACATAATAAAAGAGGGAAATCGTCAAGAAAGTGTTGTGCAGAAATGAAAGACTTCTGGGGAAAATGCCATTAGGAGAATTTGCTCCTCTAATTGCGGAGAAGACGTTGATGGATATTTTTCCACCCGAAATGACTCACCTGTATACATTGCATGCATTATCAACGTCATCAACACTGACGATCATTGTTCGCCATCCTCAACATCATCAAGGAGCTCTACATCCCACCCGCCCTCCTTCACTCTAAGCACCCTCGACACATTTGATTGGATTTTTTCGTGTTTCTGGGCACGTCAACTACTTTGGTCATTAGTCCCGTTAGTGTAGTGCATGTAAGTGAGTGTGTAAGGGAAGACGATAGGGCAAGGAAGAGGAAGGACAGATCGCTCGCGGTGCGTGGCCCGTTTGGTAGGGTACTGCTCCGGCATTCGCCTGGAGTTGATCGGAGAAACCACGGAAAACTACCAATCAGAGCAGCCGGCCGCTAGAATTCTTTTTCAGACAGCGACTGAATTCGACCTAGCTGAAAAGCTAGTGTCGAAAATCCTGCCGCTGTGGGGAGTGGGAACCTAGGACCTTCCGGTCAAAGGCGCTGCAGAGACATCAGTTGATGCACTGAGCTACCGCTCCGGGTGCCCTCGCCACTTTCAACACTCTCCGGGTACAAACCGTCCTCGGCGCTCTCCGCTGCCTGGAGGGCCGATGGCTGCGGGCGCCTGTCTTCGGAGCGGGGGCGTCGCGGGGGTTTCCAATACGTCTCTTTGGCGGCGGCGGCTCGCGCCTCAATCGGTGTATGAGCCAAGTCGGATTACACACAGCGGCTCGCTCACACAGGGGAGCAAGCGAGAGCGACAGAGAGAGAGGGGGGGAAGGGAGGTAAGGGATCAACGCTTGCCCCCGTCCTCGCGCCAGTCGCCTGTGACGAGGTTAAAGTGCAATGGGATTACGCCGCCAGGCGAGATGAAGCGCCAGCGACGAAGTGAGGGAGGTAGGAGACGGACGGCAATCGGCGAGGAGGGGGCAGAGGAGGTTGTCGAAATTTGGCCCGATGGACCAACGACATTACCGCGCCGCATGCGCGCCGCCCTCAAAAGGCCCAGGGCTCCGCAACAATCAACAGATCGCATTTCGGAGGGGGGAGCGACCCCGTATCGCAACGGCTGGCGTGTCCGCTTTCCACCTCCGGGGGACAAGGAGATCAAATCCCAGAAGGTGGAGGAGGAATGACGAAACCAGGCCCTTGCGTCGAGTCAATAGTACATTATGAAACGATGATGTAATCATGGGTATTAATACACGAGTGTGATATTACGATTCGAGCAAGGAAAGAGCGAGTATATTAATACCCATTACATCGAGTTTCATACGGTACTTTTTCTACGACTTATGGTAACTTTTTAAGTTAAACATAGAATTGTTTCGTCGCAGCTGATATGCAGGATTCAGCCAAGGCCACCTGGCGGACAGCTATACTTGCGTTTTCTTAACGGGGCGTCTCAAGGTCACGCGCGAAAGAGGGAGAGGAATGGCAGACTCAAATGGGGAGCTGCAACGTCACTACAGCTCCGATTTTTACGACTCCCAATTGAAGTCTGCCTTCCCTCTCCCTCTTTCGCACGTGATCTTGAGACGCCACGTTATATAAAAACATCGTATCTGCCATAAGGGGGGTTGGTTTACCAGCACGCCTGCGAGAGAGCCCAAAAGTTACGGCAATAATTCCGAGGTCACCGTTTCGGCTTCTCTTATTTCTGAAGGTGCCTCTAATTCACTAGACATTTCGAACTAAAGAATTGACCGGTGTTTAAGGACAACACACACGGTAGCAACATCTAACCGCAATAACTTGCATTCTGATCTTAACGTCAGTCAAATGTTTCCTCTACCACTACCACTACGCTAGTCAAATAGGATCAAAATGAAATTACGATCCAATTTATTTTAAATAATATTCCCCGTAAAAATTACTGATAATAAAAGAAATTAAAAATGATAAATGTAATATAATATTAAATGCAATTTTAATGTTCACAATCGAACAAAACATACTAGAACGATGCTCAATGAAAATCATGGACGCACGAGCGGGTGATTTCATGGGGCTCAGCAGTATAATTTTTTTATTAAAGAAGCTACGAAGTAGTAAAGTTCTCACTGAATTTCATTTGCATTTCTTTCTGTTACACATGCACGCAACATTTGCGATGATTTGTTGAAGGCTTGCTATGAAAAGTATTTTAGACAAGAAAATTTCCCAATTCTCAGTTTTGTGATTTTGTATTTTCATGCAAATGGTGCAGAACATAAAATCAAATCAGTCCTCAACTATTCCTTTATAAGATTTGTGCAAACTAATATGTATTGAGAAGATCTACTAGAGTTCCTCTTCATTTACACATCAGTTATATTATTTATCATCACCTTTTTATATTTTAATGTTTGTAATTTTTTCTTTTCACGAATTATGATAATATTATTTTTGTGTTCTCTGTAAAAATCGTGATGTTAAAATGTCAACAACAAACTATTTAAAAAATTATATAGCAGGACGATAAACTAAAATACTATGTCTAGAATGCATAGATAGTAATTTTGAAATTGATTTACAACGATATAAAGTCTACAACAGAGAAACCAGGGAACTGTACGTAAAAGAGTATTCGTGATATCCAATACTTGTTAGTATACAGAAGGTATTTTTTCATGGAATAGACATTATGTCATCATGTATTTTGCATCATATATTGAAGAAGTCCAGGAGTCTAGAAACAAGCACAAATGACAACGCAGAGAACAATGCACTAAAGAAACGAAAAGACCATATTCAAATGTTTATTTGTTCTACATGCTGCTAAATCCATCCAAAGCTCACTCAGATGCATTCATTTCGAGCTTACGCATCAAACCTACAACTGCTTTCCAGAAAAGTGAAACAGAACTTTTGATATTATTAGAATCAAGGAATGAGGCAAAAGAAACAGGATATTTAAAAGAATTACTACCAAAACAATACGCGAATAGTGATCCCAATTAATTTGGTGTGCAGTTTTGTACATTCCTTTCATTTTATTTTTTATTTTTATTTCATTTTTTGCTACTTATTTTTGTATGCTCTAATTACATTTTTCTTGCCAGGTATTTTTTATGAAAAAATGCAAACATTATGTCCAATAATTTTAAACAAATGTAATGGTTGAAAAAGTGAATTGTCATGAGCCCTAATGAAAGTATTAATATGACCTAAATATTGACAAATATATTTAGTACACATATAAGATATTCAAACGCGTTTGTTTATTTATTCATTAATTATACAGTAGACCTCCAGAACTAAAAGAAATTCATTCTCAACACAGTTATTAAATTTCCCTCCTGGATCGTCAAAATTACGCAGTGGGCGCCGTCGAGCAATCTCTGCTAACATGTGTGCATTTGGCACGTGTACGTGTTTATTCTAGAGGGAACCCAAGTCTGTAAAAGTCAAGGATTGTTTAAGTATACTTCTGACGGTAAACGAGAATAATACATTTCTAGGTTAATCCATTTTATTCGAAATATGTGGACGTATTTTACGACGCGAGTGAAAGAAGTTTTACTGTAACAGGATAGAAAATATACAAATTGCATAGGGCTCAAATAATACGCATGTCCACAAATTTTAAGTAGAAAAGAACATTAAGTGGATTAAGAGCGAAGCGTAATTCGACATGCGTTCTCGCAGGCAGGCATTGATCTGCAATGAGATTAACTGAATGTCTAATTAACTCATTAATTACAGCGCTTCATGGATCCGTTTTAAGTTCGCCAATACATTCAGAAAAGAGAGAAAGAACAGTCTTTGTATATGAAATTTACATCGACGTTATCAGAAATGAAAGGGGATAAATATGGAAGTGTCAAACAACTGAAAAAACACAGAACTGAGATGTCTCGTCAAGTGGAAAAATATTGATGAAATTGATGATAACACACAACAGGTTTTGCAACTGGCGTAACATGGTACACAAATGGAGCCTCCAACATCCATAATGAAAGCTAACTAGCGTGCAATTACGAGAACTCCTGCATGTTTAACTCCGCCCTTTTTCCTATAGTTCCATTTCTATATTAAGGGGGAAGTTGTCAACAAAATGTATTTATATATTTAAAAAATGTATCAAGGTAACTTCCAATGTCCGTACAGAATATCTAATAAGTTATTAGTAATAACAATAAGAAACAATGCAATTGATATCTGAAACACATTTTCAAGAAAGAACTGTACAGTTGACAGATGTTCTTGAAACGATTCACAACATTTCCTTAAAAAACAATATTTGAGGTAATTATACGGACACTATTCTTTGACAGTTTGCTTTTCGCTTTCCTTGAGTGTCACAATAATATTAGGAAATCGTTTTACTCTTGAGAAAGGTACGTAAATTTGTCCAAGCGAAAATACGGGATCGGGAAAGTACAACCCCATTCTTTGCAATTATTGAAATTGCAATGCAATGAAGTATAGATAAGCGATACTCAAAATTCCTGGTTTTAAGGCCCTAGAATGCTTCTAATTGAAGTTATATAACTATATAGATTTCAATAAAGCTGCAAGAGTGTTGCGGGTTGCATTTCTCATGAATCTATGGATACTTTTTTTTCAACAAACTTTTCATATTTTTAAAGTTAATGTGCAATTCATGAAGTCTCCGTGAAATTATCTTTTTTAGAGGTCTCATTTATAATGATTGGTTGCGAGTGAGAGCCGCAAAGCTCTATACTACTGAAATATACCTTCCGTGTCTTTCTCGGTCCAGCCGCAAGATGTCGCAAGATCGCTACCGTATCAAGCAGTGCTGCAGATCAAGTGACTCTAGCGGCACGAAGGAGAAAGACGCGAAATGCCGTGCCATATTCCATCTTGGAGACACTACCCTCAGATGCCTCGTTAGAAAAACCTAAGTATATATATATATATATATATATATATATATATATATATATATATATATATATATATATATATGTACGAGTGAAAAACATATAGAGACAACCGCGCATTTCGGATAATTACACCAAAAAACCCTTGACTACGCTGCGCTGCGCTTCGAAGTGCAATCCAGTCACAGGATGCAGAAGGAAATTCGCAGACAGGTTCTATTATTACGTTTAAAAAAGGATTTTTTTACTGACAGCTAAATGTCGACCTTCACAACCTCGTGGCAAGTGAGGAAGATAAATTGATGTAGTTACGGAGATTGAAAGTGATTTGTCACGGAGGGGTGTAACTTGACGTAACCTCTGTCATCTCAGCATGTGGTTAGATAACACAACTAGCAAATCGATGGAACACCGAAATGGCAAATCAAAATACCATAAAAGGAATAAGGATCCTCCAAGAAAATATTAGATCGTAAATATTCAATATCAAGCATGTAACACCGTTGAGTATTCAAAATGGCATTGTTAACATTAATAAACTCTGTGTGTTAATCATTGTATATTATTGGAACACTACTACGGTACATTATACATTCGTGGTTTTCTCTCACATTATTTCCCATATATGTGATCTTTATGAACACATCTAACACATTATTTTTGGTAATTATATTATATTGGGGATATTTTAGTATTATGATATTAATGTAAGTTGTAGTCAGAGGCACAGGCTATCACTGCGCCGATTAGAAAGTTTTCTACAGAGCCACCTAACTGACTTACACCGAAGTGATTTTAACTACAACCAACCACAAATAAAAAAAATTCTAAAGGGAAACATTCGACATGATCTCCAAACATTGTTACCTTCATACGAGAAACTTGGGATTTCCCCAATATTTCTGGCATTGTTGCATTCTCAGAATTAAGTAAAATTTATAAATACACAAGACGAATATACTACAATGAAGAGATGAGTATATTTTTAGAGGAAGACGAATTTATTCTATAACTTTTCGTCTGCTCGGACAAAGAGACATTGCTTTCTTTTTATATTATTTGAACTAGATTCTTTTCTGAGGCAGAAAGGCATTGCTTTCCATTCATGTTCTTTGTTTTTCTAGAAGCGCCTACATTTCTTAATGGTTGTTGAAATAATTCCAGAGAATAGCTCTCGCTGCTTGAGAATGGAGAAAAGGATCACGCAATGGCACTAGACTGTTGCAAAATGGCGGCTGGCCGTTGGAAAGGACAAAGAATTGATGGAGTTCTAGCAGGATGAACGTGTGCAGCATCTCTTGCGTCTGAGGACAATGTGCCATATCTTTTTAGCTTTTCAATTATCATAGAGTAACTGGTGCACCTGTGTGAGACGTTTAAGCTCGTTATGTAAATAAATTTCGCAAAGATGAAGTGATTTTTATACCTTCGGCATGTTGGGTATGACTTCATTCTTAACACACACGTTGGTCTGGAATTATATGTATTCTAAATTTATTATTTATTGTTTTAGTCAGTGTGTCATTTTATTGTATCGGTAATTTACGAGATGTAAAATGCTATCGTTTGTTTCGGGGGGAGGGGGTAATTGATTGTAATAAGCTCTTTATATATGGTGCCATATTCCCAGTGTTCATTCTAAACATATAAGTATTTGTGCCCCGATTCAATTATATCTTATCCATCTTAACGCACAGTTGAATAATCTAATCAGCAATTGAGCTGTATTGTTATACTTGAATTTATGAATTTTTAATTATTTTTAATTCACTCTGGGAGTTCATATCTACCTTATTCCAAGTGGTCGATTATTTCATAATATTTATAGTAACTTATATAATGAGCTTTTGAATTAAATGAAATGATTGTTAGTTCTTCCATACACAATTTTAGTAACTATATTTCCTATGACTGTATATGTTGAATTTTGGTTCTTTTAACCTTCTTTTTTTGTAATTGAATCTCATTACTATTGTATCAATTTATTGAAATTTGTAATTTGTAAAATATCAAAATTATTTGTTTTCTCAAACTTGCTTTTCTTTAAACATACAGTTTTCTTATGATCAATTCATTGGAAGAAATTAAATTGTTAATAAATTCAGTTACTTTTGCAATTGTTACTCATTTATTTGCCATCTGCCATTTATGTTATTTTCCAACTGAGTAAATTCCATAGGTCCATTGGTCACAAGTCTGCGGTAAGGAAGGTAATAGATCACTTATGATTTGTAAATTTGTATAGGCAACCAAGTATACATTGGTATTTGGCCGGCCACGTTTTAACGCAGACAGAGAGGTTGATGTATCTAGCAAACGCCATGGACTCCGCTTTGCGCCGATGACGTACTCAGAGTTGCCAGAAAATGCTCTCGACAACTGGGCACAAGACATTTGCCAATATATACGCCACAGTTTTCATTGCCTCACAACGAACTTTCGAAGAACTGGAAAAGAATTTCTTCCCAAAACATGTCAGCACCTTGTTGGAGATCAATAAATCCCACACTTCATACAACTGAAGCGAACTAAAAGTTAGAGGAAATGATGCATTAAATGAACACCCCTCTAGGCTGTGACCTATCCTCAACACTTTCACAGACTTTGTCTTCGGCACCGTCCTCATGCTCGTCGTCTTCTCCGTCAACTTCACCGAATTCGTCCTCGTCAGCGTCACCGTCAACTTTCTCGCCCTAGTCATCGTCCTCGACGCATCCTCGCCGTCGCATCTGCCATTACGCTTCTTTACCTCCGCGAACTCAATGCAATAAATACTCAGTAAAATCATAATGATTCTCCAAATAAAGAAATATCTTACAAACCGGGAGCGATAGCTCAGTGCATTAACTAATGTCACTGCAACGCCTCAGACCGGGAGGTCCTAGGTTCGAGTTCTGATGGCGGCAGGATTTTCGACACTAGCTTTTCAGCTCGGTCGAATTCAGTCGCTGTCTGGAGGAGAATTCTAGCGGCCGGCTGCTCTGATCGGTAGTTTTCCGTGGTTTCTGCGATCAACAGGTGAATGCCGGAGCAGTACCCTACTAAACGGGCCACGGACCGCGCGCGATCTATCCTTCCTCTTCCCTGTCCTATCCTCACCCCTTACACACACACTTACACTAGCACATATTCCGGGAGACCTGTCGGGAGTTTAGAGCTTGTCCCGGCTGTGGCGGTGCCCCGCTGGTGGGAGAGTCCAGGTTAGAGGGAAACCCCACTAGCCGACGGTAGGTCGGTGCCGGATCTCGCCATCCAGCAGGGGAAGATCACCGCCAACTCCCGAGAAAAACATGCACTACACTAACGGTACTAATGACCAAAGCAGTAGACGCGCCCGGAAACACGAAAAATCAATCAATCAATCAAAATATCTTACAAAATGCATTCGCTCCAAAAAGGCTGCGCCGGCCGACGTGGGATAACTGGAGGCTGGCGCCGGCGAGGCTTAGTACAGTGGCGTTAGTCGCAAGAGAACTGTCACTCCACTCTCGAGCCGGTTAACACGAAATCGACGTACGTAATCAGCAGAAACACCGAACGCGGCGCGGCGTGGGGGAAAGAAAAAAAAGCTGAAGGACCGTCCGCCCGGCTGAGGGCAGCAGCGACGGCGGCTCCTAGTCGACGGAACGACGGCGGAGGGGGCAGATAGCGACTGCGAAAGGGAATGCGTAGGGCGTCGATTTGGCCCTCACCAACACACTCACCCTCTTCCACGCACTCATCTTCTGCCCAGCCCTCGTCAGGCTGCGCTTCCTCATCTCCTCCTCGTCTCCGCCCCTTCCTCGTCTCCGCCCTTTCCTCGTCTCCGCCCGTCCTCGTCTCCGCCCGTGCTCGTCTCCGCCCGTGTCGTCTACTCCCGATCCTCGTCCCTGCCCGTCCTCGTCTCCGCCCGTCCTCGTCTCCGCCCGTCCCTCTTCCCACCTTACCCGTCGTCGTCTCTGCCAGTCCTCGTCTTCGCCAGTCCTCGACTCCGCCCGACCTCGTCTCCGTCCGTCCTCGTCTCCGCCCGTCCTCGTCTCTGCCCGTCCTCGTCTCCGCTCGTCCTCGTCTCCACCCGTCGTCTCCGCCCGTCCTCGTCCTGACCGTGCGTCTCCACCCGTCCTCGTCCCTGCCCGTCCTCGTCTCCGCCCGTCCTCTTCTTCGCTCGTCCTCGTCTCCGCCCGTCCTCGTCCCTGCCCGTCCTCGTCTCCACCCGTCCTTGTCTCTGCCCGTCCTACTTTCTTCTTACATTTATCTCTGCCCGCCGTACCTTTTCTCATACTTTCGTCTTCTCTCACCGTTCTCGCTCTTGTCCTCTCCCCTAGCTTCGTACTCATGCTCACGCTCGTCCCTGCCCTGTCCTCACATTAATTTCGCTCCCGCTCTCACAATCCCGGCTGGGGCGGTGCCCCGCTGGTGGGAGAGTCCTGGTTAGAGGGAAACCCCACTAGCCGACGGTAGGTAGGCGCCGGATTTTGCCATCCAGCGGGGGATGATCACCGCCATCTCCCGAGAAAAAAACATGCACTATACTAACGCGACTAATGACCAAAGCAGTTGACGCGCCCGGAAACACGACAAAATCAATCAATGAATCCAGCCGGTCGCCCCCACCATTGCGCCTACTTCGCTGGCTCCCTGGCCGCCCTTCTATCGCCGATGCTGGTCTCCACGCCTTCTCTGCTTCCTCCGTCTGGTTCTGCCGTCCCTTGTGCCCGCGTCGCCCGATTGAAAAAGCTGGCTTGGATACTCAGCACTAACCTCCATCTCTTTTTTTTTTCATTTACAGCCCGCTTGTGTGTTTCGATTCTATGTTTTCTATCAAGTGTGGCTTTCATGTAAGTCTGAACTCACTAGGATGTTAGTTCACAACCTTTGAAATGAGGTTTTCTTCTGTGTTTTTAATTGCGCTGAAGTGAATCACAAAGATATAGAGTTAACTCTATCTTCTTTTTCGGGCACGTCATCGCTATCACAGCCACTTGACAAAACTTTCAATAATTTACATAACCAATGCTATTTGACAATTTTTACTCCAACACCCTCCTTCGTCTCTGCCATTAGTTCCAAAGTTCGTATTTCATATCTGAAACCATTTTCTCCTCCAAAATTAATTAATTAGTCATTCCAGACGCGTCAACTGCTACGATCATTTGTCGTAGTGTAATGCATGTTCTTTCTTCGAGAGGTGGTAGTGACCTTACCCCGGTGGGATTTCCTAGCCAGGTATTTCCCACCACTTGGACTCCGCCCCAGCCGGGACAAGCTCTAAGGTCCCGACCGTTCTCCCGGCTTGTGGTAGTGCATGTTACAGTACGTGTGTGTAAATAAGGGTGAGTATAGGACAAAGAAGAGGAAGGAAAGGTCGCGTGTGGTCCGTGGTCAGTGGCCCGTTTGTTGCGATACTTCTCCGACATTCGCCTGGAGTTGATCGAAGAACCCGCGTATCAGAGCAACCAGCCGCTGGAATTCACTTCCAGCTAGCTACTGAGTTCGACCCAACTATCCAGTGATACGAAAACCCCAAGTGAAGAGACAAAAGTAGAAAAATCCCTGACTGTCTTTCTAGACTTAATTTTCTGTTACGAAACTATGTGCATAAATCCAAGTGACGAATCTCTTTATCTGCGCAAAGGACACAAATGCAACCGTTGGTGTACACCCGTCTTTTCTGACCGAGAGCCATTACCGGCAGCTACGATTCTCCACAGATGGAATGTTCTAAATATAAATGTAAGTGTATTAGTATTAGTTATTAGTATATTTCAAAAATCCTCATTTTCGGCAATTGAACCAACACATTTGTTCAAAGTCACACACAGTTCAATGTCTTAGCTGCGAGATAATATTTGGAAGTCACCACATCGGACAATTTCTGACTTGGAGCTGCTGACTATTCGCGTCTTTCAGCATGCTATGGCATTCACGTCATCTATTACGTGCTCATTAACGTCCCCCAAATTGATCTTCGACGCGTACTCCCGCTTCACAACAGCCCGCGCCGACCGCTCGCTCACTTGATTCCCTTGGACCGGCGTCACGCCCGCCTTCGCCATCACCGCAGCCGCCCCCTTCCCCACTCCTCTCCGCCATCCCCCGCCTCCCCCAGCGGCCACGGCGCGCTGTGTTTCTCCCGCGACGCCAGCTAATTAGAGCCCGGCCGCCACTCCGCGCCGCTTTGATTACGCCAAGCTAAGCCTCTCTCCCCCGCCCGGCCATCGGCACCCCGAAAGCCCCACCTCCGCCACGCCCCTGTTCAGCCAGTTGACGTCGCCGCCTCCAATGCTCAGCCATTGCCCTCTCCACGCCAGCGTTATCCTCATCCTAAGTCGTAACCTCTTTCCCTAACATCTCTATCACTATCCACCCTCATTCTCGACCACGCCCCTGTTTAGCCAGTTGACGCCGCCGCCTCCAATGCTCAGCCATTGCCCTCTCCACGCCAGCGTTATCCTCATCCTAAGTCGTAACCTCTTTCCCCAACACCTCTATCACTATCCACCCTCATTCTCGACCATACCCCTGTTTAGCCAGTTGACGCCGCCGCCTCCAATGCTCAGCCATTGCCCTCTCCACGCCAGCGTTATCCTCATCCTAAGTCGTAACCTCTTTCCCCAACACCTCTATCACTGTCCACCCTCATTCTCGACCACGCCCCTGTTTAGCCAGTTGACGTCGCCGCCTCCAATGCTCAGCCATTGCCCTCTCCACGCCAGCGTTATCCTCATCCTAAGTCGTAATCTCTTTCCCCAACATCTCTATCACTATCCACCCTCATTCTCGACCACGCCCCTGTTTAGCCAGTTGACGCCGCCGCCTCCAATGCTCAGCCATTGCCCTCTCCACGCCAGCGTTATCCTCATCCTAAGTCGTAACCTCTTTCCCCAACACCTCTATCACTATCCACCCTCATTCTCGACCAGGCCCCTGTTTAGCCAGTTGACGCCGCCGCCTCCAAAGCTCAGCCATTGCCCTCTCCACGCCAGCGTTATCCTCATCCTAAGTCGTAACCTCTTTCCCCAACACCTCTATCACTATCCACTCTCATTCTCTACCACTCCCCTGTTCAGCTGGTTGACGCCGCCGTCTCTAATGCTAAGTCATTGCCATCTTCACAACAACGTTAACTTGATTCTGTGTCATAACCTACCATCGCTATTACCATCTTCATCCTCCGACTCGTATCTCTTTACTCTTCCTCCTCCTGTTCCATCCAATTTAGCCACTGTTGCACCGCCGTCACCATCTCTCTACCAGGTTTGCCATCCCCACCCTCCTCTTCTTCCTCTTTCCTTCACGCCTCCGATCAGCCAGTTCACGCCGCCGTCGCCACGCCTCCGTCACTGACATTCCCACACCAACCTCATCCTTTTTCTGAGCCCGAAACTCTTCGTTCTCCAGTTCGGTCTTCGATTAGACACGTTGACGCCATCCCCGGGCCATCTCTATCTACATCCACCATCCTCCCTGCTGCACCTTCCATCCTTCCTTCCTTCAACCACTTCCGGCACAGTCAGTGCCACCGTTCAGTCATCTCCATCGTTATACCCGCCCCCTCTTTACTCGCAGCCTCTTTTTCCTTGCCATCCCTACCTCGTTACTCGGGTTCAGCCACTCGCTCGGGCGCCATCATCGTTGCTATCACCATTCACTGATCTACCCGTACTCCTCCTCCACCCTGCCACGCCCACTTCCATCCATTCTCTCTGAGGCCTCCGCCATCGCTGAGTCATCATCATCATCATCGGAATCTCACCTCTTTCTCAACCTTATTCGTATCAATACCTGTCATGCACTTCATATACTTTGGCCCTACTCCCGCGAAAACCATCCCCATCCCACCACTTCACCCCACCTCATCTCATTCTCGTCCACCGTCTGCCACGCCTTGCGTTCAACCTTCCTCAGTCCCTCATTATCGTCAAGTCCACCTACTTTTATACTCCTCTTCATTT